>WURS02446916.1:0-14475 GCA_011762765.2 Rhinocypha anisoptera
GCGAATGATGTGAATGAAGTTTTCTCGGGTTGACAACCGGGTCAAGGGCTCCATTGTGGCCGACGTTTCGACGCTCGCCTCGAGGGTCGTCATCAGGGCTGCTGAGTAGTTGGGCTGAGCTGAGTAGAGGCTGACAGGAGTGGTTCTTTCGAGGGGTTATTGAAGACGCTATTAAAATACGAGTTTAATGAGTTCGCTTTGTCTAAATTGCTGGTAATTTTTTCTCCTTTATTATTCAGGGAGTGCGCTGTCGACCTTTTTCCCTGAATATCCCTGACGTAAGACCGAAATGCGTTAGGGTTTTCTTCTAAATATTCACCTAATCTTTTGCTTTTAAACTCTTTTAGCGCCATGCGACAACTTTTTCTAGCTGTTTTGTAGTTTTGTACTTCTTCCTGTCCGTTACTTGACTTATCTTTGCGTTCTCTCTTCATTTTTGAGTAACATCTAGGTTCCGTCTTGTCTCTTTTTATTTTTCTACGTATATATTTATCTACTGCAGACCGTGTGACGGCGAGAAATGCACTCCATAGACATTCACTGTGTTAGCTATTACTATTATCCTTAAAGGATTCGAAGGATTGACTCAAGCCATGCTGTAATCCATCATAATCGGTTCTGTCAAACAAGTATATCTTTCTTTTCAGCTTCTCTTACTTCTCAGTATTCATATATAATTTAACCTGTACTATCATGTGGTAACTATAAACTTCACTTGTTTCAACATTAATGACGACTTACAATGAATTAGTTGCAAATAGATCGAGTATATTATTTACTTTTGTGAGTATTACATCTACATAATACCCTGCAAGCCACCACAAGGGCGTGTGGCAGGGGGTGAGCCGCCACCATACATTCACATGCACTGTCAATGCACATGATACAAGTCATGCATTACCCACAAAAAGAAGAAACTATCATGTAAAAACTAATATGAGAACTACAAAACATGCTGGACAATGTCACACCGCTCACAAGAAGCATGCATGATAACTAAAAAATGTCCTTACAAAGTGCAAGGTCAAGACGAGGAACTACATTTTAAATACAAACAAGATATATACACTAACTACCCTGATTACTAATTCCGGACATGTGATTACATTTATTGTGATCTCTAATTGTGCGAGGAAAAAATGACATTTTATATCTATCTGTTCGTCATCCTAACTCTCTGATTTTATGTACGTGATCTAATCTACCGTAGTATATCGGTGCCTGTAATATATATTATATATATTAGTTCTAGTTACCTGTAATATATATTAGTATTAGCTGATGTAACGAGTGTGATGTAAAAACTCGTAGGATAGCATCGCATGTCCCTTTGTCTTTCCCTTCTCTTATAAAACTCTAGGTGTTCCAATCTATGGAAGGAAGATCGAACATCCACCAATTATAATATTTCTATTGTTCTGGTGGGGAATTATATGGTCGACCACTCTTTCTAGTTCAATAATTGATATACGGTCGGAATCGGGAGGTCTGTAGTACGCACATGTGTAGGTTCTTTTTGATCTAGGACTGTTTATGGAGCACCAAAAGCTTTCTTTTTTGTTATCAGAGGACTCATTTCTGCTTTCGTTAATTTCCTTAACAGCTATAAACACACCTCCACTTGTATTCACTCTATCCCTTCTATAAATTCTGAAACCTCTTGGGAATCTCTTCGTCTGCGATGTCTTGCAATAACCAGCTCTCTTTTCCTATGATTATATCAGCTTCTGTACTTCAAAGCATATGATAAGTCAGCTACTTTATTTTCCCTGCTTCGACAGTTAATTACTACAACTGAGATGACTTCTTCCCTGCTGACCATTCTGTGATATTTATCTTTACTCATTTTCCTGCTAAATGCTATGAATAGATATGAACTGAGAGTAAAAAACAGCTAAAAACATTGCAGCTCAGTATGAATAACTTCCACCACATCACGCCTGATTCGGTAAAATAGATATGAATTTATAAAGAACAAATCAAACAATTATATGTTTAAGAAAACATTTGGCAAGTAATAAATTCCTTTGATTTACATGGAAAATTTTTAACTGAGTTTTGCACTTCTCACCGCCGTCCTAACAGAAAATTACACCGAAGTACCGAAATCTGGTTTTGACTGGTAACTTAGATCAAATTTCTCGTAGCTATGTTTCTAGCCTCCCTTTCGTAGAAAGATTCTTGTCCATAGAACAGATAATAATTTCGTTGAGATGTTTAAATAACATAATTTTGTTACTTAATGCAAAAAGGAAGTTTATTTACCCATAATTGCTAAGTTTCACGCCAAAGAAATACAAATCTTGCAAAATGGTTCCTTTTTAAGAGTCGATTTCGCTCCTTGCCCGATCTTATATACGTTATATTAAGGCATAGTGTCGATGACTGTAATCATCTGTCGTAAGTACTATATACATTTTTAAAATTTAAGTTTTTCTTTGAGTAACTGGACGTTCGAGGGGATTGGTCAATGGCATACTTGCTATGTAGTGTAAGTAAATGACAGAAAAGCGTCCCATTTTCAATGCCGTAGTTCGATTCTTCCCACTGAACTGATATTCGTAGATTTTGAAAAACAAAGCTTTTAATTTAACTTTAACAAGTTAAATTAAAGGCCCAAGACCTAAATTTGGAAAAGGAATAACATTGGAATGCAATTTTTAAAAATAAACTCATTGTTTGTTATTATGAAAAAATTTCCATAAGTCAAATGTTGTAGCCGCTGGAGAAAAAGAGGTAAACGTGATGGAGAACACATGGGGTTAAACATATATAAAATCAGATTTATGCTCTCAGTGTTATTTTAAAATGGGGGATATGCTATTAAAACGGATGTTAGCTTAAGAGACTATTGGGTGGGTGATTCTGTGCTTAAAATAGAGCATTATAATTTAAACATTTCTCTTTTGAAAAGTTCCCGAAGCAAATATAGCACCTTTTGACTGAGTAACAGCGAGATGAAGGCATATCACATTATTTTATATTTATTTCCAATACAACTCAGTTCAAACTCAGTACAATGTGAGTCAATATTCATTCTGTTGCGCTACTTATACATCGCTAGTCTTAGGGAATCTGCCGATTCATTAATTCCAGCCATTGGCTAGTGACTAGGTGATTGATTATCCATCGTAACGTTTTTAAACACAACCTTTAAATGCAATTTACAATCTATTAAACTTCAATGGTACATCAATATTTGTTCTTTTCATGTGCGCCATCCATTTACTCCCTACAAGATATTCCTTACTCTCTGCATGTATATACGTGCATTCATGTCTTTGCTGTGTAAGTACATATATGGTTATGTATATTTGTGCATCCCGCCCTTCTGGAAGGTCATACCATCGGAGTCGTTACGATCGCCCTCTTATCAGATGTGGGGCCAGCCACTTCTGCTCCCGGGGCAAGTTCAAAGACTCGCCCCAGTACCTCTCCCCTCCCTTCCACCCTCTTCCATCCCGACCCCTCCATTACCATTCCCCCTTGCACCCACCCCTACTGCTTTCTCTCTCTCTCTCTCTCTCTCACACACACTCGCACACACACCATCTCTATCACTCTTGAGATAACCACCGAGAGAACTTTGGGTGGATTGTTGTTAGAGTAAACCTGTGGTACCCTGTAAGGGAGGGTGCCTCTTGGCCCGATCGTAATAAAACACGGCGTCCATTGATTATATATAATCTGGGCCTCGCTATCTGAAAACTTGGGACAGTTTTCCAGTGACTTTTTTCTCATGGTGAATTCTTAACAAGGAGTATAGGAGGATATTATTGAGAGAGGAGAGCGTGATGATGAGTCTCGGACGAGTAATACATTAATTTCTTAGTAGTCTGGCCTTATATTTTTCTCATCCAACTTATCACGTCAACAATGATTCTTTTGTCTCATGAGTCGCGCAGTTGGATTTTTGAGAAAATTTCAGATGACACAAAAGGAGAAATTGGAGGGCAGAATACCGCAATCGGAATTTCAATTAACAGGAAGAGCTACAAACAAATAACAGAAAATATTACTAACAAATGGAAAAACTTACATAATGGAGTTTATATTTCTAATACAGTGTGATGGGAACAAAAAAAACCCGACTCCTACCTCTGAGGGAGGCAGGAGCCGGGCTTTTGTTCTAACAGCTTGAGGAGCTTTTAGAACTTTTCTTCTTTTCATTTACTTTATTTGTAAATACAGTCGGCGTACCTTTATTTTATCGCCGTATTCTTACAAGTTTTAACAGTTAATTTCTTATTAAGATTTTACAGTTTTAGTATTTTACAATAATGTCATAATTATCTAAGTGAGTTTTTATTATTTATGTTATATGAGTGACATTAATTCTTATAGTAGTTCTTTTTTCGGTTTACAGGTTCTATTCTTCTTTTCTTCTCTTCTTTCTTGCTTTACAATTCTCTCTCTTCTGGTTTCTGTTTCTGATCTTATTTTCTTCTCTTTCTTGCTTTCCTCTGCTCTCTCTTTGATTCTTGATTCTTCACTTATTTCTTTTCGGTATCTAAGATTATGTCATGTAGTTATTTATAGAATTGTTGTATGTCTTATTAGTACTGCTTCAGGATTTTCTTTAACTTTGAGAAATTCCAGGACATTTTCCTCTATGTCCAGCGTCTTTGTCTCCCTCCCAGAGTTGCTTCCCAAGTTTAGCTAAGTCTATAACTTGGAACTCGTTAGGGTTTTAGTGTCTTCTTTCGCTAATGTATTTCTCGCATGACTCTTGTCTATGCTCTGGGTTATCTTCACCTTTCTTACAATCGCAAATGCTGTCTTTCCTTTTTCCTATTTTGTACAGGAAGGTTTTAAATTCTCTGTGCCCGGTAAGTATTTTCATTAATTTTCTGGTGTTTCCCCACTTTGGTTGGTCCATTCTCACGACTGGTAGAAACTTGTACGTTGTTCTGCCCTTTTCACTATTGTTCCACGAGTTCTGCCATTGTAATAGAATAATTTCGCCAATTCCCTTTTCGTTGTTCCTCCAGGTAATATTTGGATTTAGGATAATTTGTTGAAATTTTGCTTCCCTATTCTTCTTGAAATCTATCTTAGCCTTTATTTTCCCCAGTTGATACTGGATTGGGGGTATTCCGCTGAGGACTTCTAGTGTTTCGACACTTACTGTTTTATAACGACCTGTTATTGAAAGCAGGCAACATCGTTGTATTTATTTTAATTTTTTCAATATTCTTGAGGTTTCCAGTTTGTCCCCACAGATTTCTATTCCATAGGCTAGAATTGGCAATTCCGCTGCTTTGTAAATTGTGAGTAGGCTAGCCGAGCTGTGATGAGAACAGTAAAACAGCAAAAGAAAGGCTACCGAAAAGATACGGATAGGTGACGGTACCGGAGAACGAAACAATTAAGACTGGATGACTAATGGTGGAATACCAATATTTATTTGAATAAAAATGAAAGGAGCCATTACAGAGACGAAGCAAAAGATGAACCAAAGATATAGTATTACAGGAAAGAAATTGGTAAGTATTTCATTGAAAGAAATAACGAAGGAGCAAAATGATTGGGAGGGACTTGAAGTCTTGTTAAAAATAATTCTGTGGTTAAAATAAAGTGAGGATATGATAAATGTGAATTAATGCTACATCGAATGTGTGGACATTATTTTCTGCATATTAATTTATATATACTGCAAATTAATGTTATATAACTTTATAATGAGAAAAAAGGCACTTCAAGCTGACAGTGTTGGTTAGTGGGCAAGGGCCATTGTGACAGGTGGTTGCAGATTTTAAATCCCTGTGAGGGCATAATCGATATGATCTTCTGATCATAGGTGTACTTGAAATAGTAGTAGTATTTCTTTTTTACAGGGTGAATCGATGACTATGGTCATTTAATACCTCATAAATTACAGAAATAAACCCTTTGGAAAACACAACCACCACCATTATTACTAAGGAATACAAATAATAATAAATAATAATAAGAAGAATAATGGTATTCTTTGGTCTATTGTGGTACGAAAAATGTGAAGATGCTTATTCGGAATCTACGAAAAACGCAATAAATTCCTGGTTATATCTTACTCTAAATTACTTCCTCTTTGTGCTCTTAAGGATGTACTGGCTATAAGTCTAAATAATGACAAATAGAGGAAACTTCGGTTGGAACTTCTACTTATTATAAGTAACAAACCTGCCAAATTTCAAAACGATTCAGAAGATATTTCGAAAGATTTCGAAGTTTGAAATTAATATCCACTCTTATGGGAAATGGCTGATTTGATGTGATTCTACAACTTTAAGAAGGAATTAAACATATAAATAAAAATGAGAAACCATTGAAACATTTAAGGGTAATAAATAATTGCGTTATAATTTGATATCACTAATAAAAACAATCAATCAGAGAATAGTACACGAAATTTATAACAAATTGCAGCTGCTCCACGCTTTTCTTCAATTGCAAGATGTAAACGTGGCAACGTCGCACTCATTTTGACTCTGTTATATCCTTTGTTGATAAATATTCTCAATCCTTTCCAAAAGTAATGCTTGTCACTTGATATTTATTTTCAATTAATAATAAGTACAATATATTTTATTGGAATATATTTGCCGTTGCCAGAATGTATGGTATAAGAAATCAGTTTGTTTTTTCATTTATGATAATGAAATAAGTAATTTTAACAATAAATCTGTTTCCTAAAGACATATTAGTTAGTTTAAAGAAAGAATCACAACAAAACAAATAAAAATTTGAGCTGTACAATTTTCGATATTTCAAATCCATAGGTTGGTCACGGAAGTCAAAAGAGTATTACGTTGATGTAAATATCGAATCCATATGCCTAAAAAATACATAAAGTACTAATAAAGACTAAGTAAAATCAATTTGATTCAGATACTATTCGTAAATATAGCAAAAAAACCGATAATCGCTTGGTGTCGAATCAGTAACTTTTGACTAAGGTTGTATACCTTAATATCGTACCGCAATTCTATCGCGTGCACCTCTTCATTTCCAGCCACATCCTATCCCAGGTACTTATATTCTCTACTCACCAAATTGATATCGGTGTACCTTAGTTTATCCTTAGTCACATTACTAGTAGTATTTTTGTTTATACGGTACTTCTACGGTTATGGTCATTTCACACATCTTCAACTCACTGAAAAAACCCATATGGAAAAACACAAAACCCATGCCCATGGCGGGACTCGAATCCGTGACAATATATTCGAAAATTACCCGAGGTCGATAACGAATAAGGTCCCGATTAAAAAAGGAAAGCGTGCTCCCAGTCTTCTTATTAAAGGCCCCAAGGAGTCAGGAACCATTGGAAGTTCTGTCGGAAGGTCGGAAGGAGCCAGTAGAAACTGGAACTGCATTTATTGCAGGGAATTATTTGCTCAAAAGAGGAATGGATCCAATGCTTCAAATTCGAAGAATGGTGTAATGAGAATTGCAGCGACAAGGTTTTTAATTGTAACTTCATCTGTACGAGTTCGTAAGCCAGATACGTATGCCATTTCAAGTGTAATGTCTATTTCTTAATACATTAATAAAATGCGTTCATTTTTTATCACTCACTCATCTGTATGTATATATATATACACTCACTTATACCTATTTTTGTCACAAGCGCACCATGATCCGTTAGGTCCCAAAAATGGGGGCTAAACGGATATTGGGCGGATGAATGTTAATTAGATATTTTGTGAAAGTTTTCACAATAATACAGTTATAACCTTCCTCATTTTTTTCAACATCCTTTTATCAAAAGAATTTCAACATCGGAAAGCTGTCGCTTGCGATCCCGATTTGCTAAATTTCGTTATTGACGTAAATTTTGAATTATCCTTTGCTAAAACCTTGGACTGATTTTTAAATATCGGTCTTAGTTTTCCACCTTAATATTTACTTTAAAGTTGAGACTGCTGGCCTGTGAGTATCACATTGATGTAATGATTTATGCCCGACTGTGTTCTACTCCTTTGGATGGAATGATTTACCTGTAAAGGCCGTATCCGTAGTTTTCCATCGTTCAGTGGTTTGGTTCTACCCATTAGATTCACAAACTACAGTACTCATCCATAATTCCCAGCTTATCCGAAGCTCTCCTTACGATAATTTATTCTTTTACTACTGGATTATTATACTTCATTTTCCTCAATGATTTCACTACTTCTTGAGTGGAATTCCTGACCCTACATCATTGTAATCTGATTCATATTCCTTTCTAAACAGAAGCCTAGAAGACACATTTACTATTCTGAAGACCCTCTATGTACCAATCTCGCCTAAATTTCCTTTATTTAAGTCAAGTTCGTTTTCTGGTCATGGATAACTTTTTTCCCTTCCTCATTCCGGGATTCTTTTATACCTAATCGTTCAATGCCTCTGCTTCTTCCGGTGTCTGTAATTGTTTTCAGGCAGTCGCACTGCTCCCTCCAACACGCTTCTTTGCCTTATTATTATTACTCTTTGTACCTTATTCTCCCTGTCTCCATATTTAAATTCTTCATTTTCATTCTCTCTATCCTTTGTCTAAAAATCAAATCAGTGACCCAGGCCTTATTCCCTTCTTTATCGTATTCTCAACCTATTAAAGACTTATTGTTGGCTGTGTCTTTACTCAAATCTATTTCAAGATATTCCTAATTTCCTTCTATAATCCTTACTCTCTTATCCTTCCAAAGAATTATCTCTAAGGTTACCTGAAATTTCATCCTTTGAACTTTTATAAATCATCTGTATTTCCTGTATTGGAACCTTTTTGTGTCCTACTATCCTTTATTTTCTTCTTCAATTGAATGAAACAATAGAACTAAAACTGTGGATATGCAAATGATTCAGGGAATCTATTAAATTCTTCCACTTTTCCTGTAATTACAGAGTGATCTATGTAAAATGTCTCTCTCTAAAATTTATGGTTATTTTATTATTGTTATTTTTACAGATGCAGGGAAATTTCCTTGCATATACAGCAATGATAATATCTCTATTAAAATATTTATTGAAATAAATAGGCATTACATCCGAAGAAAATGAATTTAGCCGTCATCCAGATATTTATTTTACACAATGTACATTTCGACGATGTGAGGCTGTGCAAGATTCCACACAAGGTACTCAATTTCAGTACTTGTTACTAATGGAAAATTTAACTCCAATCTATTTTTATAAGAGGGAGAAGGTAATATCAATGCTTACGAGTTACTTTGTAAGTCACATCAGGGTGTGTGAAAGGTATTGGTTCCCCACCAAGCTTGCATTATTTTAAATCCGCTCTGCCAAATAGTAACTGGTAGCTAGATTGTACTCTAAACTGGACTAACTTACCTTAAATATCAAGATAAATTTACAGGTGTTGCACTTTTTCATTTCACCATATCATTCTATTGAATGATAATAAGTGAGAATGTTAAACCTGTATGTTTTTCTCAGAATTTTCGACTCTCGTCTTCTATGGAATTTTGGTTGTTAGTCTTCTTGCGATGCCTCCCTCAATCTTCCGCTTTCGTTTCCCTAACTGCTTCATACCTTTAACTTTACCTCCCACATCATAGAAATTTCTCTCCTTTTCCCCGGAACCCTCGATTTTTACCTATTTTATCGAATCCACGTTTCCGTTATTTCAAGGTAATTTTTATCCCTTAAAGGCCTTCGTAAGAAGATATAATCGTCCTTCAGTTACTTCCTTGTTTTCTGTCTCCAGCTTTTTACTGATGGCCGAGGTGAATCGTTCATATTTATTTATATATTGTCATATATTTATTCTCACGAATTTCTTCTTACAATTTAATTCATGTTTTATCTTATTCATTTTTTTATTCTCAAACGAAACTTTATTACAGGTAGATTCCGCCATTATCATCATTGGTTATCAGTTCGAAGATTATATCAACTCTCTCTCTCTAAGCAAGTGACCTGCCAATCTACTCATTCTTTCCTAGTTTCCAACTCTCGCGTTCACCATTGAATGATTCCCGTTGGTTCTCCTTGTAGTATTCCTTCCACTACAGTATAAACAAAGCAATTACACCTAAAGTTCAGCTCTATTAGTTTGCAATTTTTGTTATAAAGATCAGTCCACAAACTTACACTTAACCCCCTCTCTGATGTATTTATTAAATAGTTATTCAAACTATACACTAATTTGTAACAATTTTTTGAAAAATTACGTGTCCTTTTCTTCCAATATTCTTATCTCGACGCCTATTCCATGCCTCATATCCGTAGGAAAGTGTTCCCCAAGTCTTCAGGAGTCTTTTTATTATGACAAGGAGTATGTCATTTGCAGAATAGGAGTTAGTTTCTTCTCATGGAAGAATGATTTTTTTCGCTTGGAATTCTCTAGTTATTACCTACTTCTTTATTCTTCCATGGCGGGTCTCTCTTTTCTCTAGCTAACAAAATATTGAAATACCTTCGTATGGTCGATTGAGTCCTTTTCTACTTTACTAGATTTATCTCCCTCACGTCAACCAAGGACCATTGAGAAAAAAGCTGTTGCATATTAATTTTAGATTTCGTTATGGTAATATGAATCCGGTATCAAAGAAAGGAAAAGCATCAGAATTCACAGCAACAATAGCATAGTTAGTTTAAAATCGAATTCAGCGAAGGTTTTAGGAGCAACCAATAAAAGATTGGAGAAAAATTCAAGCATTAATGGCTGTAAGGACATGAGCATTCCTTCACTTCCTTTGTAGATTTCCATAAAGCTTTCGATAGAGCGGCGAAATTGATGAAAGTTTTACAGAACATATAGTGCAATGGAGAATTAGATCTCTTATCCAAAAATCTGTATTTGACTCGCAAAAGTAAGGCCAAAAAATGGAAAATCTGAATAGGTAATACTGGTGGTAGGATTTGCACAGCGCTATTCTTCGTCCACTCTGCTTTTAAAGCTCCATCCTTGGGAGAAGGTAAAATATTCATGGAAAGCTATAGAATCAGGAAGCCGGCCGCGTTAGCCTAGGGGTAGCACGCTCGGTGGCTAACCCAAAGGTCGCGGGCTCGAGTTCCACTCAGGGCAAGGGTTTTACGATTGTCCAATACGGTTTCTTCGATTACTTGAAGAGGTGCAAAATGACCATAGCCGTAGAAGCACCCTATAAACAAAAATACTACTACAGAATCAGGAATAAACGTGGGAGGTGAACTAGTCAAGTCAGATTCGCAGGCGACCAGTCACTATTCATTTATTCAGCAAAAAATAATGTGGATGTTTTAGTTGACTATGGTTTATAAGAATTCGATATAAATGGAATTTTACAGAGTAAATGGTTTAAGTTAAATATAAATGGAAAACGGACAGTAGCAAGAATATTAGGAGAGGAATTGCGTTAGGAAATGGAGTAATTACAGGAAGAAGTGAGTTGAAGACTGGAACTTCAAATAGAGACTCAAAGGAAAGCCCAGTGAGAACCCTCATATCGGGTTTTACGCATCTGATGGAGGATAAGCGTTGATTGGAGCTTTTGAGATGTTATTGTGGCGAATAATGGAGAACGTAAAATGTAAAGGAAGTGGAACAGGGAAAGGAAGAAAAGTAATGGAAATTTTAGGCACCCAATTGGAGGAGTGGCAGTTTCTGAGGGAAATCCGAAGAAGCTAGAACGGTGGATGGTCAAGATACTCATAGGTAACAGTTTTTTGAAGCCTTAAGTAGAAAATAGGACTCTGGGTTAGCGATGCAGAGAAATGATGATACGAAATTGGGAGAGAATGATGAAGTCTAGGAAATGTTTCTACATTAAGAGAGATGTATTATAGGGGAGGGTACGTTTATTATTTCTTGAGTTAGTAAAACCTACCTTTAACTGGTAGATAACGAGTATCGTCAACCTAGTTGTTCAGTTCAGGTTCAATCACTTTCTGCGTATTTTACTTCGTTAACTCTAGCAATCATAGTCGCTGAATGCTGCTGAAATGGTTGAAAATTTATTTTACCTCGAAAATTTGAATTTATTTAGAATCAAACTAGAAAATTTATCTGAATCTCCTCTTGTATGGAGACTATCATTAATTGAATTATTATCTACGAATTTTAAATCTGCCAGCACAAAATAAAAGTTACCCAAGTACCTTAATGCTTTTATTTAGTTTAAGTAAAAATTACTCCTTCAAAACTGGGATTAGTGTTCGTCATCCAAATGTTCTTGTTTTAAAGAAATACTGCCGAAGTCGCCAATCCACTGATTGAAACTGATGAGGATGGCTTTGCTGTAGGAAGAAATTAGAACACGACTGAATTCGAATAGTGCTCAATCGTTCTTTTTGGCTCTATCTTTCTCCCCGCTTCCGGAGATGTGATAATCGCCTTGTATGACCAATGATCTGGTGATGGAAAATTTCAGTTTGAACTGTCTAGACTTCGGATGTTTTTATCTAACCTCCAAAAGATAAAGTTGGAATCATATTTCCGCACCTAAGGGATTTTTTAATCACTTAATAATTTACAATCTCCCCAAGGTCACTCAGCCCCCTCTCCACTTGGGCATGAAATGAATGGCCTTGCTTTTCAGGAGACGTAGCTCTCTAGTCAGTGCGTGAAGGCCATGAATCGTCCCTCATCGCCTCACTACCCTGGAAAACTCACTAATACTATGGATGTTAAGTTTCTTCTACGTGACATGCCAATCAGTATTCTCTGGAATACTGGATAGACTTACTCTCATAAGTTAGTTGAAGTGGATGAGGACCGTGACGCCTTTTGTGGTCCCGGATTTTCGAGGTAAAAGCAAATTTATTGACGATGCAAAAATATCATGTGTGCAATGAATCAATCTAAGTCACATACCACGTTAAGCTAGTCACATTCAAAGTAGTATCTGCAGCTTTCTGGTGTGGTATTACTCAGCATATTTCCCTAATAATCGGGTGAGGGTAACAGTGTGGAGTAAGTTAAATTCTTTCATATGGCATGATAATCTTCTTTAGAATAATGAAAACGGCCCTTAAATAAAGCTAAGATTTTGTTTCCCTTGCGGCTTGATGATAAGACTGACCGATGAATTTCCGTAACAATTAATGAATGAATGAACTGAATGTGGCAGGAGTACTGGTAACCCTAGAAACACTTTTTAAATGTCTCGTAAAATTCAAGGTAGATAGATGACCAGGCTTGGTTCCAGTAAACAAATCTCCGGATTGAATTACCGATGATCAGACGACTTTTTCTTCATAGATGGCATTAAGTATTTAAAGTTAGGTATGCCACTATATAAAGGTAGATTTATGATTATATAGTCAGCATTAACTGGACAAGCGTTAAATATTTCGTTTACATAGGATAAATAAAACTTTTTAAATTTCCACAGACATACACAGTTTATTTGAAATTTCGCCGGTCTGATGATGTTTACTATGTATAAGAAACCGGTCTTTTAGTCTTCAAGTTTTATTTATTCTGGGAAATCATGAAAGAGTTACACAGATTAGAACCGTGCACAATTTCTTACGATACATCTTTCTTCTACTACATGTTCTTTACACTTGGCTACTATTCCTCTTAAAATTACCATTTTTCTTTACAATCTGCCTCACATACCTAGTATTCTAGCGTCTATAAGCGAATTTAACATATCATCATTTCTATCCGTTTTTGTGCCCCTAACATCTAACTCTTCTTGACTACTTTATATATTTATCTGGCCATTTCACCTGCTTGCTTTTCCTTGCTACCTATCCTTGTCCACACCAACATATCAAAATCCTTCAAATTGCGCTCATCTTCTTTCCTCAAGGACCTACGTTCTGAACTACTTAGCGTAGGTCTTTTATAAGTTTCTCTTTCGATTTTCTTCTTTTTGTAAGTTATTCCTAATGTGATTCTTCTTATACTCGTATTATCCTTGTCATCCATACCCTAAATATTTTTGTCATTAGGGATTCTGAACGACTTATATACCTACCTCCTCACTTATTTTACAAATTCCTACTTTAAGCCTTTTCCATGTCTCTAATAGGATTTTCTTCGATTAAAAGTCAAAAATCCATGGAGCGAACACGGACCGTCCTGTGTTACTCTTTTGCCTGTCGCCGCACCACTAGATTCTGCATTCTCCAGCGAAACTTTTTCAACTCTAGTGAAATATTAATTTTTAATTAAACGCCTTTCCCTTCATTTCAATACTGTAATCTATAAAAATTTCGTTAATGTTGGCCAGTATGCTCCAACGTTCTAAGTCCACAAACCCAAAAATGTAGTAGGACCACGAGCGTGCTTTCTTTCCCGCTATCCACTCCCAAATTTGTCATTGCCTAAAGCCAGAATGCTGAAATTATCCTTGAATACACACTGCTGCAGATTTTGTTTTTACGTAATTTATGACTTTTTATATCTGAACAAATACGTTGAAGGTGAGAGTATGTGAGAGTTAACATCCTTATTTAAATCGTTTCTTAGTTTTATTCTTCACTGGTGGTTCTTACTTTGAACAAGGCTACTTTATATATATATATATATATATATATAGAGTTCGTAGAAAATGCCGT
>WURS02446937.1:0-14474 GCA_011762765.2 Rhinocypha anisoptera
TCCACCACCTTCAAACCTCGCACTACCTCACTGAAAACATTTCGGCGCCCCCCATCCCCCCCCCCCCCCCCTCCAAAAAAAAACCCCTTCCTCCTTATACTCCCGGCCAGAATCCCCTATCTATTCGATCCCTGAAAACCCGACCCTCATGTCCAAGCCGATCCTTCCCCACCCCGCCCACTTCCCTTTCGGGATAAGCTCGTGAGCGGTGGTCCCCTAACCCCACGCTTCGCTCACCTTCCTTCCCGCCCACCCCTTCCTCCTCCGTTCCATTTTTCAAATGCCTGCGGGAGAGAGCGACGGCGGGGGTATTTTGGACTCGGGAGGGTGGTGCCGTTGCGGGCGCGGTCAAAAAATCTTTTTGGGAAACCTTACGGGTTCGTTCGGCCTTGTTTTCGTACCCAATTACTGCCGCCTGCCAAGCGCGGGACACCTTTCAGCCTAAAAGTTTGACGTTGCCAGAATACCGAGAGGGATTAACATGTCCTAGACACATCAGGAAAAAAATTAATATTACAATAATTAAGTCCAAAACGTTCGTTATGATAAATGAGTGGAAAAGTGAATGAAGACTGTGTGGATGAAGCGGAAGCGAAATTGTTAGTCCCTATATGAGACAGTTAATTAAGTGGATGATGTTGTTTGACTTTCACCTCACATTTTAACGGCTTTGTACCGTACGTTTTCGTAACAATTTTTCCCAGAGTATTTTTCGTCGTTTTTTCAATTGCATGCGCTCTCAGAATCAAAATTAGTAACCACTGTACTATAATTGGCACAACATCAAAAACCGATTTCACTGACTATGGGGCTAGCATAAATCGAAATTAATCAGTGTTTTTAATTTTAGCAGAATAGTTAATCTGTTCCTCAAAGTACGTGGATGAATAACGACTTCTTAATCCTAATTTGAAGCAATGAGGGAAAATATTCATAAATCGGCTGGTGGTAGCAAGTGGTTTAAGATCCAACGTTTTTGTTAAAAAAAATATTCTTGATCAAATATTCAAGTCATCTAATGCATAGGAAAAAACAAAAGCTCTGTCGGCAGTAGTATTATGGCAAAATTCCTCGGAACAATTAATGCAAAAAAAATCTGAGAAAAAGGAATAACGTACTACGTATTTTTCCACTAAGATTTTTAATCTGGTACGACTAGTTTCAACGCTACGGCGTCTTCTTCAGGAACCTGAAGTCTTAGTGGAAAAATACATAGTACGTAATTTTTTTTCTTAGAAATGGATTTAAACATAGTTATTCCTGAAAATATAGAATATAGCAAAAAAAATCCCTTTTCCTGTGTGCTTTTTCCATTTACTTTTCGTTACTGAATCAATGAAAAATGTTAAAAAATAAGGCCTTTAAAAATAAAATTTTATATAAATGCATCGATATAGATAAATATTTAATCGGAAATTTTAAAAATAGTTCTAACATATTCTAAAAAATTATCTTTATAAACAAATTTGTGATTTATTGTAAACTAAATAAATTACCTCCTGCCATGAACATGTTTGTAGCAAGACAATCTTGTATTACGATATATTTGGTATTCTTTTTATTTCTTTACAAGACTTATTGGTATTACAAGACTTTTGATTTAAGTTACAATAGAAAGATTTAATATTTATTCTCTTTACAGTGATACCTTTGGATCACGAATATCCCGACTAACGAAGATATCTTTCGTCGTTATCCGGTTTCAGCTAACGAAGGTTTTGGTGAATGCGCACGCCAAAATTATGCAGCCGCGTTGAGAGATGAATTTTTAAAGCTATTCATCGATGCCTTTGGTGAGTTTTTGCCCTTTTACAGTGTGAATTTTTCTATTTCATAATACTTTCAATCAAATTTAAGGCAGGATCAAGAATGATTTCAACGATTCGCTACATTTTCTATTTCCCTGTGATCTCTAGACCTTAGGGAAATAACTTTTCTGCACACCAAGATTTCTACTAACCAATGTGTTTCCGGAACGAATTATCTTCTTTATCCTCATCATAAATTCTTAATTTCTCTTTTCTAACCTTAGGAGACCTGTCCCAGGCCTTAATGCGTAAAAATAAAAATGCAAAATAGGACAAAGAAATAGGTGGGTAAGGTCTATGATACCTATACCTGAAAGTTTACTAGCGCCGATGACAGTGTTAAGAATTAGAAAAAATATCAAGAGGAACTGGTGTCCAGGATGTCGTAGAGGCACTTAGTTTCCACTAAAAAGTCCATGAATAAGAGTTTGCAAAAATTTCTGAATTGTTTGGCATTCGATATAATTTATAAAAATGCAGAGGACAAGAATGCAAGTCCGACTCAGAGCGTAAAGAGTAACGTCATGTTCGTCCTTTATACTATCTGAAAAGTACACTGCAATCAATGCTCAAGCGTAAAAAGGAAGGAGCATGTCGAAGCGAGTGGGGAAAAGCCATAAACAACCCGACAAAAATTCGCGTCAGGGCTTTTACGCCTTCGAATGAAATTGGGAAATATATATTTTTTATAAAATCAAGCTCCAAGTTTATATCGAGTTTTTGCTGTGCCCGTGCTAAAAAAAAATGAGAAGCGCAGTATTTCGCGCGTGCACGGGGAGGGGCTTTGCATTTTGTTCAGAGATCAAAAAATAATGACGAATGATATATGTGACACATTTTGTGTCACCTCTCACAAAGCCGTGTTTCCAGATCCGTCCTTCGAAGACAAAAGATCCCTCTGGATGACTCATGATTTAATTGATAGCGCCATCGTCACGGCTGTCCCATCGGCCTACATCGCTTGGCGACCTCATTTAATGTCGCACTCGAAATGTTTCATTCGATCCTCGACTGCAAAATTCTGCGTGCTTAGCGCAACCCACAGCAACATCTATCAGAATGCATTCACACGATTCGGGAACTCGGGGTTTATAATATGCCTATGATGAAAATTCACCAAAGAGGTCTTCACTTGATGGAATAACGTGATATACTCATGAGCGATTATCGTTGATACCGATCTCCTATGACTGAATTTGTTAAAAAATAAATAAATTTGATTTGTAAATTTATGTACTAAGTTTTGAAACTAACATTGCAAATGAACGGTCAAGCGGTAGACGTAGGCAGATCATTTGTAATAGGATATTTTTAATGGACAAGCTATATTTTTCCACCCATTCTTTTTTAATGAAGCGGTAAAGGGTGTAAATTTTTTTCTATATACTTCTCCCCACCAAGTAATACCGTGACATAATTTAGAACGAAAACCCGCGAGTACTGAATCTTTTAAGAGGCCAATAGTTATTTATAGCAAGTAATGTACAATTTGGAGAGGCAGTATATTAGCGTCACTTACATATTGCCTCTCCATAATAAAATTTTAATATCTATCCATTTATATCTGTTTATCGACAATTATCCCTAACAAAATTTGAAATGCAATTAACATTGCTGACGCTGGGACATTCTGGGGAGTATTAAATTATTTTCCGGTGTACTTAAAAATTCTTTTACATGTATGTATAAACAAGGTATGAAACCGTGCAATATGTGTGTGCGAAGTGTAAAATCTTATTTTAGGCCTATTAAATCACTTTTAAAGTACGTTAAAATCTTAATATAATAAGTAATATATATCCTGAAATGTCGAAAAGCCGAGTGGGTAGTCCTGTCTTCGGCTAAACAAAAATGAATCCCGACCAGGGCATAGATGTTGCATTTGTTTGAAAGTAGTTATCTTGAATGTTTGGCGTCAGAAACATTAGTCGTTACAGTCGTAAATAAAGTCGACTCCAAAACAATTGGAAAATGCTTATAAGGAAAAAAATTCATAGGTATCGTAAAATGTACTTATTAAAAAATTATTTTGTAATGGAAATCTCTTTTCAGTATCAAATGGATCTTCTTTGACATATTACATCCATAAAACACAGAATAAATGGTTGGGAAAAGAAGTCATTCCCCCGCGCAACTCCTTCTCCACAATTTTGCGGTTTCAGTAAGTTGTAACCGATTTATTTAGTTGTAATTTTGGAAATTTAGTAAATAACGTATATTTGTAAATGTATTTAGCAGATTTTCGAATAATTATCATACATAATCCATCAACAATAAATTGAAGAGAAACAGAAATCACAGACACTAAAAGTTTCTGTTTTTTTGTAAATATAATTTTATAAAATCTTTGGTTTTCTTATCACGATACATAATTAAAACAAAGTAAGAATATATAAAGCACTAACAATTTACGTAAATACATATATATAAATGATCAAATCGGAAACGAAAAGAACTAGAGTGTTCTTTCATCCAAAATAAAGTAACTACTTGAATATTTGGAAATATTTTACAGCTTTTTAAAGAATAAATTCAATCTCGAACCTTTTTAACTGAACCTTCAACCAATCTGTTAGAATTTTACTAATGAGATGCAATTTTTTCCTAAATCAATAGCTAATTTCCTGAATTACATGGTACAATCTCTCGACCTGGATAATCCATGATCGCTAAATATCATACAGTAACCCCGCCATCGTTAGCAAATGTATCTTACTTCCAATAAGAATTGTTTTCGGACTTTTTATAGGTGGAATTCTCTCAACGGCGAGAGATTTAAAAAAGAGAACACTGAAATTCCACATACGTAGAAGATTTTATTATCACGACCAGGTTTCGCCGTATAATAGCATCATCAGTTGATGGCACCTGATGCTGTGAGACGGCGGAACTTGGTCATGGTAAAATAAACTTTGCACGTGGAATTTCAGAGTTTTTTAATCCTTCCATCTTACTTTCAAGGTAATGACTTTCTTTTCCGCTATCAATAGAATATACATGGCTTAAATAGGAATTGTACGGAATTATGTTCATATTTTTACGTGTTCTGTGTGTCCAGAGGTGTAGCATACGTTATGTTAGTGGTTAGGAGCATCCTCATGGATAAAATATACGGCCAAGACGATGTATATGATTAGTGGAAGGGTTTCAAAAAGAACAAAATGCAATACCATATGCAGAGTTTATTTTCCCACGACCAGGTTTCGCCGTCTTACAGCATCATAAGGTGAATATACAGTCACGTTTGGATATTTATAACCTTAGAGGAGGAAAGGAGGGGAAATGGCAGGAGGTGGGGGACAAAAGGTAGGGAGAGGCGAAGAGGAAAAGCACAATGGAGAGGGAGGGAGGAATTGGTGAGAGGCACTGCTTTTCCACTGCAGAACAAATTAATCAAAAGACTGACCGTTCGGAAAGTAAAAGTGAAATCAGCGAAATACAAACTAAAATTGAAAAATGATTCCTTTCGCGCTATTTTGACCACATTAAATGGGTTTGCAGAGGAAGACGAAAGCAGCAAAGGTTTTCATAAATGCCATTTTCAACTAAGAAAAACCTATATTTCGTGATATTCATTATCGCTAACGAGAAGTCGGTATTAAGAAGTTTGAGAGAAGTTAATGGGCATTTAGAATAGCGAGAATTTCGCATATATATTAGCGGTCCAGGCAATATTTAAGCATAATTGCACGAACAGCCAGTTTACATCATTTTTCAAACATTTTTAAACGTTTTCAACTGTGAATAATACTTTTCCATCATTTATTTTTCCAACTTAAGGATACGTGTAAACCACTTTGTAATTTCACCACTTCAGTGTCATATAATTAGAAGAAGGAATGAAAGATAATAATTTCAAAGACATTGGAAATTCAATCGTAAGGACTGAAAAATAGTTTTCGGACTCTCCGACCATTAACTCTTTCTTCTCCTGTTGTTGACCTCCAGTGACTATCAAAATTTTCAATCCCTCATCATATTTGTCAACGCATCTCAGTCATCCAATATTACATGAAAGCATGTCCTGGCCACGAAATGTACCCTGCATTTAATTGACTTTGATTGTCGCTTGGTGTATCTAAAATGATTCAATCTTCGTCATCTAATAGGACACAAAGCTATCATACCACACGAGTCCCCACTTCCCTCAAGTTTTCCTACTTTGATCGTACTCATATCCCTTTCCTGATTGAAATGTCCATCATATTTCCCACCAAAAAATGTCCTTTCCCTTTTCATAAAGATATTTCTTCCTTCTATCTGTCATTGTCGCGTAACAATCTCTTTAAAGGCTAAACTTGATATCATACTGGCCTGATGATAATGGTGTCTTGGTTTAAGGTTATTATTGCAACCAAGCTTTTACGCGGTCATAATTCAACAAATAAAAATAAAGTTTTCTTCGTGCGAATTGGAGTTATTGTCCAATGATAAGAGCGGAATTATTCAATTGAAGTCAACGTCCAGAAGAGATAAAACATCTCGCTAACCCTCTCTAAATATGAACCAAAATTTTGGGATATTTACGCGGCTGTAACCTCGTATCCGCTTAATCCCTTTTTTTCGTTCGCATATGTGTTGAGACATTTTAAATTCGCTTAATCCTTCGGAGCTCTATGTTCTGTTTGGAACATGGCGTGCTCTTTATCACCGCTCCTCAAAATTAATTCATATCCATTGAATAAGTGAAGAGGGAAATACAAAGTGTCAGAACAAAACCTATGCCACCATGAGCTCACGACGCAAGTGAAATATGAATTTGGCCAGTTAAAATATGTCAACAAAAATCATTTTTCCCGTTAGCTCGAAATTTATTGCGGTCTCTATGGAAAAGGTGGGGGGGGGGGAGCTTTTACGACGGAGAGAGTAAAAAATATCGGTGAGATTAAAAATGCTAACCGAATCAATGAATGCGAAGTATCTTAAGAAAGAGATACCCGAGTTCAACATCCACCACTGGCGATCGTTGTGTCAGGTATATTTTTACTGAGAATGTGCTCCTTTTAGACTCCATTCACATTGTAACGAACTATTGTACAAATTGGAAAGTAGTAGCATGATTCGTGGCCTTCGTGTTGAGCCTTCCTAACTCATATCTGCAGTGAGTATTACTTTCGAGACAGCTGCATCGTTAGATTCTTGGGTACGCTTAGCATTTTTTACATATCTCGTTGAGTTTTTCTTAGAACAATCCCTTCACGAGTCGGAGGAAATATACCGAAAAAATTTAGGTCTGATATGACCCCCATCCCAATGGAATTACAGGAACAACACAAGGCAGGCTTATTCCTCAACACACGATTATTTTAAGTTGATATAAGATGGGAAGCATGAAACAGTTAAATCTAGTGAATGCAAGCGAAAGTGTTATTTTTTAAATTTTATGCTCTAATGAATATGTTTGGATGGTAATTATAACGGCCTTAACACACATAAAAGAGTGCGGCCGAAATCTCACTTGTATAACATTTTTTGCTCTGAGGATTTGTAGCTTATGCAGAGGAAATTTTCACATGGTTAATTCATCTCCTTCCTTCCCTCTGTGCAAAAAGAGAATTCCCGAAATGCAACGATTTCAATTTTCATGCTTCTTCTTATTCGTAACCTTTTTATCGCAATCCAGGGGTGACTTCGTTAATTAATTTTGGCATATTTTTACGGCCGCATGCACTTGCTGACGCCAACCATTCAGGAAGATTAGTTTTATACAAACACATCCTCCATCTCCTGAGCGAGATTCGAATCCACGACATTTTGGATATCAGACGAGCGTGCTATTTACTCGGATAAACCGGTCGCTACAATTAAAATATGCTGGCTATCACATAAAAGTATAACATTCATAACCATTTTAAGATAAGAATAGAAAAAAATACTTTCCATTGAAAAATGGACATTAAGAAACTAATATAAAATTTAAATAATTCACTAATAATTTAAATTTCATGTAACACTAAGAAAAAACTCGACAATATTTCCCATTAAAATAAGTAAGAGTATACCAGTAAGGTGTTAAGAATTTGCAGGACCCTACGGATTACCCTACCGTATTGTGAACTTTCTTATCGTTGCATAAGAGATATCCTTTAAATTAAGTAATTTGTTTTATAAATTTCTCACAGTCAGCGTCATCCAAGCTTATAAACAGAAGCAGTAGCCATATTTTACCGTTCTAAACGATGCGACGCTTTCCACTACTTATCTCCAACGCTTGACTCGGCTGAGAAACAACTGAAAATGACTTAATACTGAGAACTTTCTTACCCTGCTACTGCGGCAGATGTTTGACCAATGGCAAAACTAATAAGCTAAGTAAATGCGCGCGTCAAAGTCTCCTTATTGTATATTTCACGAAGATACTCGTAATTAGAGCCGCAACTGGTAAAGGGTTTCACTTTGATTAATCAGTAGAGGGTTTGCTATCAAATTGTCTTTAGATAATTTGTCTTAAATAGCCGCAAAGTTGCATCTTTTTCAAATTCCTGACCTTATGAGCATAATAATGATGTATAACCAGATCATTACGACTTCAGAAACTAATTATATAATTGAGTTTTGTTTGATAAAGTCCGTTACATTGAATAAATAATTATAATAGCTAATAAAAAAAATTAAATAAATATAATTATAATTATCTTTCCAACATTTCAAAAGCTGCATTTCGAGAAAGTATTGAAAGATTTATTTTTAGAAGAAAGAAAAATGATAAAGAGAAACGAGAAAATTAAGAGCACAGAAAATGAAATTCAAACCCGGATCAGAAGAGTTCCTGAGAGTAGTGTAGTCAGGGAGTGTCTATGGAAAATATAAAAACATTTAGAAAATGCTTGTAAAGTTTCCTTACTCTCAGAGGACTGAAAAATACAGATTTTTTTAGAATTCGAATACCACACTTGCATTCTTGGAAAGAAAAGTTATAGGCTGGTTTTATGTTAATGAAGTCCATAGAAGAATTCTCATTTAAATGTCAGAGTTATTTATAAATTAGAACATTTTAACTTACGATCTAAAATTAAATTTACTTCTTCATATCAGCATTGAAATATAGCAACTGCAACGCCCTTGTTTGGTTTTTTTCCGAATCCTTATTCTTCCAAATGATTATTACTATCAAATATCCCCGGTTTAAATAACTGAATCCATACCATTTTTTATTTCCTTTCTTTCCTTGAGCATTTATTAATATATAATGTTTATTGATACATAAGTAAGTAATTATAACAACTTCGTAGTATTTTACGCAATGATTCTCTTGTCGGTTTAATAATGTACATGGTATGCAATGACGAATAATAATACAAATACCACAAAATTATTTACAATGACTTCTTTAACAAGATAATGTCATAAAAGTATAATATACTTAATTACTCTTTCAACTGATTGTAATAAAAATCATTCTGACAGTGTACATTTTTTCATCTCACCTCCCTTGCACTTATGCCCATTTCGGATCGGAAATATATATGATTAGTGGTCCAGCTCAGCCGCAAATAATACACATAATTCTTAACTGACAAAGAAATCTCACTATGTTCCTCCCTGAATGGCAGTCAAAAGTAATGAATGATAAGTCCGAATACGTTATCAATAGAGCCAAAGGATATACGAGGCATAAAAGGTTTAAGTTGAAATTGTGTTTCGACTCTTTTGTTAGCAATAAAAGTACCCAAAGCAAAGCACAAGCCACGTTGGACAAATCGGGTTAACGTCGTCGTCGTAACGAACGTTTTTATTCAATTTCTATCCATGCCTTTCGACGCAAGTCGGTCCGTTTTCGAATACAGTGTGTGGGCACAAAAAGCGCATCGGAAAATTCACAGACACTGGTCATAGAATGTATAAATTCCTCCAAATCGAAGTTACAAAAAAGGGAGGGACTCTCCAGTTTGCCGTCTGCTCCCGGGGACAAAAAAAAGACACCCTAGTCGACGAGGAAACCCAAAGCAGTAGGAGACATTCATCTGCTCGCATGACAGGTGATGGGATGGAAAGATGGAATTTAAGTCAAGTCCCTGCTCAAGATCAAACGGCACTCGCAGCAACCATGCGAATGTTACAGCTCGTTTAATTTTACGTTTTACGACTGACGGGTACCACCACGTCGCTGCCTTGGAATGCGCTGGGAGACATCAGAGCCCCGTATGTGTTTGTGGAAATTGGCTGTGTGGAACTGAGAGAGAGCAGATTTTGATGAACTAAATAACGGCGACAGGCACGAGTCGCGGTGCAATAGTGGAACGAAAAATATTTTAATCACATTATGGAATGAATTCAGTTAATGTAAATTCAGACACATGGAAAAGCACAAAAAAATGTAGTGCTCGCACGAAATTTGAAACATAAAATCATAATCATGATTTCGTTATTATTAAATTTAAATCCCTGTTCACTTTAAAAAAGAGATGCGTATTATTTAATTATAACAAAAATGAACATTTATACTTATATCTTGTTGCAAATATTCAGAAGAGAAACAAATTTAAAAACTCTAATTGTGTCCTAATAAAACTTTTGTCTGACAATTGTGATACCGATCTCTTTTGTCATAAGTCATTCAATAAAGAAGTAATACGGTGGCTTAATTACATAAAACTTACTATGCATTATATATATAATACATATCAGTTTTATGCAATTAAGCCACCTCATTACTGCTTATTTAATGATTTTTGATAAAAGAAGTCGAAAAAAATGTACATAAACTTCAGGAAAACTCAGACGAGGATCAAACACGAACATACGCACACAATTATACACATACACTCAGATAGAAACACTTAAGATACACATATTAGGAAATACTTCGGGGAATGCTTGCACCTTTGTCGGTCTGAGTTCTTCCAGACCGACGAAGGGGGCAGGCAAGTCCCGAAATATTTCCTAATATGTAAGTTTTTTAAGTGCTTCTATCTGTGTGTGTGTGTATAATTGTGTGCGTGTGTTCTTTTAAATATATATAACGAACACACGCACACACTTATAGACATTGACACACAGAAGCAAGGAAAAGGATAGACTTACATAACGGAGAAATATAGTCCTTGCCCCTTTGTCAATCTGAGAGAACTCAGTTTGACAAAGGGGCAAGGAGCTCCGAAATAGTTCTCCGTTATGTATGTCTATCTTTTTCCTTGTTTCTGTGTGTGAATGTCTATAAATGTGTGCGTGTGTTCGTTGTTGCTGCTCATCTGAGTTATATATATAAGTGTATACATATATTTCTATATATATTTTTTTATCTAATTTTTTAATCTCTAATTGCTGGAAGAAAAAAATGACGTTGTATTGACATGTATCTGTTCTACAGACTGTATCTCTGATTTTATGCACGTGATCTGATCTCCCCTAAGATGCCTGTGATTACAATATATTTTTGACTTCTCCACTGAAGTGATCTTCCTGATATTTAACCTGTATTTCAACCTACGCTCAATCAGTGGTTCCCAACCGAATGTCTCCAATAGGCTAGATACACTGATACGTTGGTCCTAACAACCTTTCACAAATCTATCTAATAGCTCTACGCTGCATTCGATTTAACTCCAGCACCAGTCCTGTCTCATGAGGGTCCCATACACTCGAGGCATATTCGAGATGGGCCATAACTAATGGAAAGTAACTGCCCTCCCCTGCCGTCTCATTACATTTCTCTAGCACCCGTATTATGAATACTAACTTTTTAATTGCCATTGCACAAATTTCCCGAAGATGTTTTCCACATGACAGAGCTTTCGTTATCGTAACACTAAATTAAAATAAAGTCTTAACTAATACTGGGAATGAAGTAGAGGGAGTCTCTATTTAAAATGTCATTTTTTTTCCTCGCACGATTAGAGAACAGAATATTTATGGCCGAAATAGTGAAGATTATAATTTGGAGGATAGGTTCATCGGAAATCTGCCTTTAACCAGCACATCGCCTCACCACATTAGTTACCGGAAGAGGAGCGTCGCCGCCCCTGCACCCGCCGCTTTCAACCCCCGGATGAATCGTGAGCGGGGAATCTTCACGCGTGGTAATCACGCCGGTGCTAATGAAGGAATAGAGAGAGAGGAGGGCTCGCGAAATCTCTCCGCGGTGGTCACACTGTCTTCGAGTGAGGTGGCAGTCTTTCATTCGGTTCTCTCCCTATCTTTCCTCCTCCCCCACACCGACAACTTCCCGAGGCGCCCCCGTCGGCAAATCAGCCACGGCCGTACTACTTGGCCCTGGCCCAGTGCGCGACAGAAAATAAGTCAAAAAACGGGAATCCCCGAGAAAACGTGACGGGAGAGGTGAAGTGAACACGACACCGATCTAGAATTCTTCTGCTGCTTAGCACCGTTTACGTGCTGAGCAACAGGAAGCCCGCGGAGAGAGGATTGAGATTACCGCGACGTCTCCACCGAAGACGCGCGGGAAGGAAATTTGTGGGAAAAAAATAAAATTATGAGTGTTCTTAAACAGGGTACTAGGGAAATGTAACGAAAATCTACAAGAGCGCTGTTATTTTCCATTAGTTAGGACTTATCTTGAGTATGTCTCAAGTGTATTAGACCCTCATGAGGCACGATTAGTTTTGGAGTTAGATGAAGTGCAACATAGAGCAGCAAGATCTGTGAAAGGTTGTTAGGACCAACGTAATAAGCATAGTGGAGATATTAGGTTGGGCGCTACTTGTTGATCGTAGGTTGAAGTACAGGTTAAATTTATTATGCAGGTTTCAGGAAGAACACTTCAGCGAACAAGTCATAATATATTGACATAAATGACTTCCTAAAGGATAGAAATCAAAGAGTCAAAATGGGAGAAAACTTTTCGAAAGAGGCTTTGGTGACGTCAGGAGTTCCTGAGGGAAGTGATGTAGGTCCTCTGTTGTTTTTAATTTTTGTTAGCGACCTTCCCTTAGGCATAAAATCAGACATAAAATTCTTTGCAGACGACTGTATACTCCATCGAAAAATAAAATATGTAAACGACCAAATAGCTCTCCAGGGTGATCTTGACAAAATAATTCGCTGGGTAGAGGCAAACAAAATGAAAGTAAATGTCCAAAAATCAAATCTCATATCCTTATCGAGACAAAAAAATCAGCTCTAACGACAATTATAAATTTTCTAGGGTAGATAATCAGCGGACTAACAGCGTGAAATACTTAGGGGTAGTTTTGACTAAAGATATGGGATGGGGTCAGCACATCGGCAAAATATCTGCTAAAGCCTTTAAAAATCTGCATTTCGTAATGCGAAATGTAAAGAATGCAACAAAAGAAGCTCGGGAACTAGCATACAAAACCACAGTTAGACCTATGGTAGAATTTGCTGCTGTAGAGTTTGGGACCCACATGAAATCGAACAAGTGAAAAATCTGGAAAAATTGTAAAGAAAGGCAGCCAGATTCGTCCTCAAAAGGTACAAGCGGTACGATAGTGTAACCTGCATGATGAGAAGTTTGGGTTGGGAGACTTTAAAAGGGCGCAGAAGAATTGCACGATTGGGGTGTCTCTTTAAGGCATACACAGGCGTTCAGGGGTGTGAGGAAATTGGTAAACGGATAGAAAAACCCACATTTAAAGGAAAAATTGTCATAAATTTAAAATTAAGGCGAGGAAGCAGAAGAGTGGCAAAGGAAAATACTACTTTGTGAATCGATCTATTGAGGATTGGAACAGGTTACCTTAAAAATTCTTCAAACCTATCCCTAAAAACCTCTCACTATTTAAGCAAGGGTTGCAAAAATGTTAAATGTTTTAAGAAGAGGTTGGCCAATGTAACTTTTAAATATGCATTTCTTTAGATTTCATTTTGTATTATGACTGCTGTATAACTAATTGTAATCTCAGTGTTAGGAAAAATCATGACCTAAAGCTGAAGAAGGTACTACGTAACCTAATCCTTTTAACCTTAATGTCGGAATATTCACACGCATTTGGACTTGATACTGAGTCTCACGCTTGCTTATTAAACAGCTCTTTAGGTGGAAGGCTTTGGTTTATCCACTTATTTAAGAACAGTCATGTTGCATCACTCTTTCCTTCTTTGTCACGGCTGCCCACTCCGGTAAAGTTCACGGCGTTTCAAGGGTAATATTGCAATAGCTTTTTATTTAAATTACTGGTCATTTATTTTTTCGTGACCTATCTTGTCTGATTTGATGTTTTCCGGAAAATCGGTAGTCATATTAGGGTCTCTCGTGACTAATCGGGATCTCATTTTCTTCTTCAATTCATTTTCTTCATCCCTAATGTTCCCTCGAACACTGTCACATGCAGGAAACTAATTGAGATGACAAGACGTTTTCTCCTTCTCCAAGATGGTGAGAAAGACGGGTTTAACCATAATACTTTCTCGACCCTCATATTGACCTTGAGTTCCGGTGTACGTCATGCACTCATTTGGGACCAATTTGTCTCGGAAAAGCAATGAAAAATATATGCTCTTGTACTTAATTAGCACATCCATTTTTGAGAATGATTTTCAGAATATGTAGGAGGCAGTTGGTCTATAGGAGCTTCAGTAACTTTTTAGTCCATGAAATTTACATATAACTTAGTAGACCTCAAAAGTGAATGGCATTAATTCGAGAAATTGACTCACTCCTACCCTCCCCCCCACTGCCCACACCCTCTTCTCCCTCTCTCCACTTTCCTTTCCCTAACTCCCTTTATCCCCTCCTCCTCTACT
>WURS02446948.1:0-14473 GCA_011762765.2 Rhinocypha anisoptera
GGATTTTTGCTTCGATTTGGAGGTCGAAGGGCGTCCGGAGCGCTCGGTGTCTTCGACGTCTTCTCTCCCCTCTCGAAAAAGCTTGTGCCACTCAAATGCGGTTGATCTGCTCATGGCACTATCCCCGTAAGCTGCCTTGATGAGTTCATGGGTCTCCTTGCCGCTTTTCCCGAGTTTAACGCAGAATTTCACTGCGTAACGCTGCTCCACTAAACGTTCCATGACGCACCGTGACGAGGTCACTTGACAGAGGTCTGAAACAAATACGATGCAGACTCCGCAAGAGCTCACTCGCTCGACTACGGCGCGTTCGCAGCGCTTTTTAAGAGTCCCTCCCCCCCATCACCACCTGCAACCCAGAAAACTCCCGTCCGACCGTGCGGGAAAAAATCAGTCCTACTACTTTCAGGACACACCCTGTATAAGCTATCTATGGAACATTTTCCATGGGAGAAAGTAACTAATTTAAAAAATTCACAATCCACATGAAACTCATCAAAATACTACTGTTGTGGTAATGTAAACTAGTAGTATATACTACCTGAAGTATTTATGTTGATAACCACAGGGTGCTTATTTGAAAATGATGCTAGCACTTCATGTAGTTAGCATATGCTGTTTTTTTCTCACAAAGTCACATCACAAATAGAAATGAAGTCAAACAGCCAAGAGTTTATAAGTACTGTTATTAATTGGTAAAAAACAAAACCATTTTTATGGAATTTCTTCTATGTGAATAGTTTAAGTCTATACTCAGTGCAACACAAAGGGTTGCATATAACGTTTAGATGTATTTCATCATAATACGTGACAGAAAGCAGTAAATTGAAATTAAAATTAGTTTGAAGTGGTGCATATGAGACGAATGCTCTATTGGGAAAAAACCCACCCATTTGTACACAGTAGAAAGCATCTGAGGAAATTGAGTAGCTCTTTTAAAGGTTACATCAATTTTTCTGCTCTTTAAGCATTTAAAAAATAAAAAGGAAAATAAGTTATATTACATATAACTTCTTCTGAGACAAGATGCCACGAAAAATACTATAAGGATTTTAAAAGTTAACTTAAGGTTACTAAATCATTCATGCCTCGTCATCCTCCAATTTCACTTCAATGGAGTCATTTTTATTTTTGCCCTTTCTCCTTTTTACACCCACTCTTGGCAAACAAAGTGTGAGACAGGTGACCCGGCATGAAGCACTAACTTCACCGACACATTTAGGTGCAACTTTTAGGTTGTCCTGCAACAAGATTTTGAAAAATGCCATTAGTTTACATAGTTCAACAAATACTAACAACACCTATGCAGCTCTTGAGTTGGTAACTATAGATCAATTCTGAGTTAATAAAGAGTGATTCTTTTTTGTCAAATATTGCAGGCATATAAAACATGTATGACAAAAAATATCTTCAAGTTGATTGGTGCCGACCTTACCTCCTTCATTTTCCACAACTTAATTACTCCAGAGCTTGAAGACGTAACCATTAGTAGCTTCTCTTCTGTCTGGAGCCCTACGGTTAAAATGCACCTGACTCTCTCTTCCTGGTACGCCTTCCACTCAATCTCCTTTTTCTTCTGTTTGACATTATGTAACTCAATGACTCCATCCTCTGCACCTACAGCCATTACGTCATCCTGAATGAATAAAAATTGAAAGAAAATTTAGTTATACATTTTGAAAGCAAGAGGGAAAACCTTCTAAAAAAACTCAAATTTATATCGTGTATATCTTGACAAAACTAGTGTATTTTAAAATAGGTAATATAAAAAGTACCCATTAGACTTTACCACCCAGAATTACTCCTTTGCAAAATCTTATGCTGCTTTGATCCACTATAATGTACACCTTATATTGGGTGCAGGAGTTTTCCGCTTACCGTCCATGTCTCTGAGCTTTTGCCCTATTGAGGGACTTTCTTGAGAAAAATGCGAACATTTACAATGCGACTCTGATATTTCTGGCTTAGATAGGATTCCACTTCAGACTGGCCGTGTCTTCACCATGAGAATTTAGAAGTTTCTTCACATCTTCTGCCTCCAATTCAAGGTTAAGAGCATGAGCAAGCTTGACAACTTCACCGAGGACTTCATCAACATCATTAATTGAAAACCCCATAAAACCAACAAACTCTGGACATAATCTTTTCCAGACACCATTCATGTGTGCTTGTTTAACTTCTCCCCAAGATGCTGCGATATTTTTTATAGCTTGATAACCATTGTAGCTCTTCCAAAACTCTTTAAATGTCATTCCACTATCTTCTTTAGTGGCGATAGCTTCCAAAAGCATCTTGCGTAAATAAATCGCTCTAAAGGATGCCTTCAATCCTTGATCCAATGGTTGTAGAAGTTTGGTTGTGTTTGGGGGCAGAAATACAACTCTAACATTGTCATCAAAATCATACACATGAGGTGGATAGCAATGAGCATTATCAAGTACCAGTAGGATTTTAAATGGTATACTTTTCTTAAGACAATATTCTTTCACTTCAGGTATAAAGTGGTTGCAATACCAGTCTTCAAATACTGAAGGTGTAAGCCAAGCCTTTGGGTGAAATTTCCAGATGACAGAAAGGGAGGTAATATTTTTAAGTGCTCGTGGATCTTTACAGTTGTGTAGAAGAAGAGGTTTTAATTTGAGATCCCCTGCTGCATTACCTCCAAGCAAAAGTGTTATGTTATCTTTTGCTGACCCATAGCCTGGATGGATTTCTTCAATTGATAAATATTTCCTGCCAGGGATTCTTTTCCAGAAAAGCCCAGTCTTGTCAGCATTGAACACCTGTTCCGATAGATAACCGCCCCTCTCAATTATTTCCATAAGCATCTTTGGAAAGTTTTCTGCCGCCACTGCATCATCAGCTCTGGCTTCCTCACCACTTAATTTCACATTGTGTAAATTGTGATGAATTTTAAACCTATTGAACCACCCGCGACTTGCAACAAAACTTCCATCAAATCCACCTCTCTGCTTCTTCAGTTGCTCATAAAGACTGACAGCCTTGTGTTGGATTGTTAAGAAACCAAGCAGTGCACCTCCTTGACGTTGCTCTTGCATCCATATTGTCAATAGTTTTTCCATTTCAGACAGCATATCAGTACGATGTTTAGTAATAATTGTAGACTTCATACACACAGAGCCTTTCACATACTTTTTTATTCGTTCCTTATCTTTCACGATTGTGTTTATGGTTGACACTGGCATACCCAGAACAAGTGAAATGTGCGATATCGTTTGACCATTTTCATACCTCTTCACTATACTAATCTTCTCCTCCAAATGTATGGCACGTCGCCTTTTGGTAGCACCAGTTTTGCTTTCAGCACGACGCTTCTCAGCCATTATTGTAAATCTCCCATTTCTGCCATTGACAGAAATTTGTGTCGAATAGGATATGAAAGTAACACCACCGGAAGGTAAACGTGGGGATTGGAAAATACACCGAAATGTTTGAACACCGCTGATGAAAATGTATTAATTCGTAATACTATTCGAGGCGAGGCAGCAATGCCAGGATATTTCGTAAAACTCACGCCTAGCGATATTTTCTCCGTACGTATAGAAATATAAGAGGACGACAAAAATGTGCAGCAATAATCTAAAGCAAAACGGCAACTCCTTGAACAGTGACCGCTTACGTAAGTACGGAATTACGTAAGTCGAGGCTTGCGTAACGCTGGGACTTACATACTGTAATCGCATTAATCTTTTAAATGTCATTAGTGCCCCCCTTTAAATCTGTCAATAGTAAGGGAGAAAGGGTGATAAGTTAATAGTTCTGCCATTCAAATGACAACAGCATTCCTGGTTTTGAAAATGACACAAACTCCTAAACAGTAAATATATTTTGCAATAGTAGCAAACATTGGCAAAATGAATCCTAAAGGCCTGTTTACACGATGCATTTATTGCTCATTTAATTGCAACGTGTATTCGCACATTCAAACGCGATTAGAACGGGCTATTTTTTGAGCAGTTGTTCCAGAATTCGCGCAATATTTCGTGTTAACACATCGAATTTCAAAACTCACATTTATTCACGAAAAAAAGAGCAATAAATACATCGTGTAAACAGGCCTTTAAGATACCTATTGTGCGTAAAGTTTCAAATTGGTCATAGGAAATGCAAAGGAATATCATTTATGTTTACCTGGAAATGAACATCTTCGACTACATTTTTACGTTAGGGAAATTTTTCAAACCAAAGTTAATTCTCCGTTTCCCTGCGATAATTTTTTTGGACAATCTCATAAATACAGTGATATGGTTAATACAATAGTCACGGCGGAGGAAATAATTACCGAAATGAAGCTGGTGCAGGAAATACGGCGATCTTCCAGGTCCACCACATAAACGATCCCGGCAACGTTGAGATCATACAAATCAACCTTTGTGCGGTAAGTGACAGCATAATGAACTCCATTTGGGCACCATTTAACATCTTCTGCTCCAGTATCCACTCCATACTTATTGCCTTTAACTGACGCAAGATTTGTCACATACGCCGACCGACCTTTCACGAGGTTCCAGGTTCTAAGAGTTCGATCCCGCCCAACACTTAAAGCCAATTTCCCTGAAGGATGAATAGACATTGATGTCACTGCTCCACGATGGCCCTTGAGGATCTTTTCACACTGCCAGCTACCAACACGCCAGACACACAACGTACCATCTTCGCTAGCGCTGAACATGTGTGTTTGGCCATGAAACTCCAAACATGTTATAGTTCCTACAAATTATAAGAGATTATTATTCTCACATCATGTCACTACATAAAAAGAATTATAATGTCTCTTGGGGTATTACCATTTTGCTGAACCAAACTGCCATGCTCTTTTCGAGAGATCATATCATAAAGATGAATGGTTTCATCTGCACCACCCGAAGCAAGGAATTGACCTGATGACGCACAACATCTCACACTTGCTTGGTGAGTGTGGTTGGCGAAGCTATTTGTTAAATTATAATTCTGAAAGATGAGGCAATTTGTAAACACCAAATGCACCTCTCTCTATTCAACGTTACTTACGAACTTACCTTGTCTTCCAATTTCGTGATTTTGTAACCAAGGAGAAATTCTTCATAGGTTCCTAAAATAATTTCAATATCGGAAACGTAATTCACTTTAATGACCATTATAATTTATATTTCTCCTACAACACCGAGGAAATTAACCATGCCGAACAAAACACTCACGTTTCCGCACACAGGGTCGATAGATATATATCGATAGTAACGTATCGCTAAGGACGAGATATCGAATGACCTTGTTCCGCACATAACTAGTGCTTCCACCTATACCACTGTACATACTTGTTTCTTCCTGTCCTTCACTTTCCTACGTTATAAGACCGACCAAGGCCGACCGATTCCGTCAGTTCCATTGAGTTCCATCCTTAGAAAAACAATCTATGATCCCTCATGTGAACACGTTCTGTGTTTTTGTATTGAGACGGGAGTGTTGTGTACGCGAGTGCCTTTGTCCAAAATCTATTGTGTTCTTTTCCAGCGTATCATGTGTCACTTGGAAATATAAGTTTTTATTTGATTTTAGCCCTACTCAGCCACATCGTGTTTCGTTTGAGGATGGAGGAATTACGTGAAATGAAAAACTTTTTACAACTTAATTCACGACTGGATCTGAAAGCTGTGGCATTAATGCAAATTTTAGGTGAGTCCATAGGTGAGGATACATATTATTACATAAATCTCGTTATGAATTATTATTTTGATATAATTACATTTTTACTAGAATAAATATGAAACTTCTTGTTATAGGTCTGACAGGATCAGAAGACGGTCGACGTTTAATTCTATCTTCCCCAGAAGTCGTGAGACTTATCATATTACTGTGTACCGATTCTTCGGATTCTGTGGCGAAAGATGCGTGCTTGTCATTGGTGAATATTTCAGCCGAGGAAAGCAGCGTGCCTGTGCTGTTAGCTGCATTGGAATCACCGCCTAATCCTACCATTGGTGACATAAAGAATAGGGAAATAGTCAATATATTACTGAACATCATCACTAACCCCTCTTTGGGATATGCCGACTCTGCGTGTATGATTTTATCTAATATGACAAGACCATCAGCATACTGTGAAAAGATAATGGAGAGAATAGAAGAGAGTGGAATTTCCTTAGACACGTTAGTTCGAATATTTTGCCAAATAGGTTACAATCAAAAAGGAGCAAAACTTAATTACCTGGGCCCAGTTTTCTCAAATTTAAGTCAGCTTCCTGAAATGAGAAGGTATGTACAGCTGGCCGTTTGCCTTAATTTGCCTTAAGCTGCCGTTAATTGTATCATTTATTCGTAGAATATTGAGTAGACACCGTGTAAAATTTTACTATAATACCTCGCCAGCCAATATATTACAGCGTGATCATTGCCTTCTTGCTTGTATGGTATTATTATTATTTTATTGGCTTGGACAATTCCATAGCAGAATAACGTGAACACATTCGATATAGTAGCACTAGGTGTCCACTGTCATTTGGATGAGAATGAAAAAAATTTTCTTGGGGTTCTATGTTGCGTTTTCTGACTTAACAACATTATTTTTTGTCCAATATTTTAAAAGACGTAATCCGCCCTAGACCTGTTGGCTTTTTAGTCCCTTATATGCTTGGTAATGTTGTCTTCCATGTCCTACTTGATGCATAACCTCTATTATAAGTATGTAAGGAGTAAGTAGGGTTAGCCACAAAACTGGAAGGAAGTGATCCTGCCTCGCCCTCTTCGCCATTATGCCTTTCAACTCTCTCAACAAAAACCCATTACCTCCTGGCACTTCTCCCACCACTTATCCTGCCTTTTCTATGTTTCTTCCTAAAACTTCCTGTCCTTCCCTTCTTTTTTATTCTCTTCCTTTCCATATCAGTTACCTTCTACACTCAAATGCCCGCACTCTTAACCTACACTAACATTTTCTCAGCGAAAGGATTCCGTTCCATATGCTGCTACATTAAACCTTCAAAAACATTTTTTTGGTGCCTTTTATTTCCTGTTTAATTTCTTCACTAACTCAATTCTTCTTGTGTTCTTACTGCAATGCCAACTTTCTTCCAGGTACTTCTAATTTATGCATCCCTACTTTGATGCTTATCTGTGGCCTCTTATTTTTTAATAAACTCATAACTTTCGTTTCCTTGTGATTTGTTTATTCTCATTCCATAAGCAGCACACTGCATCTGCAATGGCTGAAGTCATTGCTCAGCAAACCGAGCTTGATCATTGACAAACTAACTGAATTAAATTAGTTCCCTGCTAAACCTCAACCCTACCTCCGTAACATTATCCTATATCCATTTACTTGAGGCTTTTATCCACAGTCCACATCTTTTTGCAAGGACTTTCTTTTCTAATGGGATTTTTCAATAAATATTCCTTTTCCCTTAAATACTACCTGATTAGTGAAATTCTTCTGCCGGCTACAGCATATAGCATCCTTATTTATTGACATTTAACTTTATCTTTCTTCTGATCAGTAACATCATTACTCTCAGTATCCTATAAAATGATTTATAGATGTCATTGTTGTAACAACTGACACATTACCTGCATGATGTCATGATTATAGTGAAAGTGGAAACCTTGATAATTAATCTCCCAGAGAATGTGTAATCTTAGTAATATCATGAAAACAGATGAAGAATTTAAACTAACGCTTTTGTCTGAATTAGAGTAATAGATTAAATATAAGTCCACCATTTGAATCGGTTTCCAAACAATCTATGTTTAAGGTATTTGCTAGACAGGGAGCGCAGTGTCATTCAGAGGTTATTGCCTTTCACTGAATATAAGGATTCCATTATAAGACGAGGAGGCATTATTGGTACTTTGAGGAACTGTTGTTTTGATAGAGGTTGGTATTTTATTTTCCATTTCGTGAAACCATAAATATATAAAGGATGACTGTTTGATAGTAATTTGGTGTCACTATGAAAAAGAATTTGGGTGATCAAATTTCCCGCTAATTATGTGTCATTTTCCCTTGCAGTTGATCATAAATGGTTATTAAGTGAAGAAGTTGACATTTTACCACGTTTATTGTTACCACTTGCTGGTCCTGAAGAATTTGATGAAGAAGATAACGAGAAACTGCCCCTTGAGTTGCAATATTTACCCCCTGATAAAACACGGGAAGATGATCCGGATGTAAGGGTAATGCTCTTAGAAGCTGTAACTAAGGTGCGTAAAGTCAATTGTAATAAAAATATACAATTTTGGAGATTGGAAAACACCATTTAAAATTTTCATTTTCATGATGATTATGTTTCTACACTTATTAGATTAGTTAGATTAGTGTAAATGGGATTTTTTTATTAATTATGTACTCATTATATATTTATATTCTTAAAACATGAAAATCAATCAATGTACTGTTATAACTATTTTGTTTTCTTTGTTTTATTATGATTTTATCATTAAAAAACTAGTTATGTGCGGTTCGTGAGAACAGAGTGAAGATAAGGGAATGCAACACTTATCTGATTCTTCGAGATCTGCATAAATGGGAGAAGGATAGGAAGGCGCTATTAGCATGTGAAAATTTAGTGGATATTTTAATTAGGCAAGTTAACCTCATTGAATTAATATTGAAGATTTTTGTAGATAATTCCCTGTTGAAATATGTCCCAATCCATAAAATAAACTTTGTGAAACCTATTAAAGTGATTGCATGCCTCTCCTTTAGATGGGTTCATTTCACAGGGGAAAGTATTACCTGATTGCTTAGAAATTATGCTATACTTAGTATTTAATAATACTCTTTAGAGCTTATACCATACAAGTAATTATACTATGTATGTTTGTTAAATGGATATCTACTTTATTTTTTGTTGTGGTATGTTTCTTGTTCTTTGAATTCACCTAAAACCTAACATGTAATTTACCTATCAGCATCAAATGTAATATCCTTATTATCATAACCACACATCTGAAACAAGTATAAATTCATGATAAAAAAAATGAGGCTGTTACAGCAATCTTTTATTCTAACACCATCCCATTTTAAATAACACACTCCAACCAATAACTCCTCCATGAAATGCAAATATTAAATGGAAGAGAAGTGTATTACTTTACTGTTCCAGGTGTACAACGAGATATTTGTATAATAATAATTACAATTTGAGAAATTTGTGTGGTGAAATAAATAACAATCTACCAAATTCAATTTGAATCAGTGTCAAAAAGGCAACATTCATTTATAGGCACCAAAGTAAATTTCATGTTAATATTAAGTGCTCTAAGGGTTCACAAGTCTTATTTCTTAATTTAGTGTATTGTAATAAAAACTCTTGGGTATGTCCGCAGGGTAATCATGGAACTTGGTTAAAAATAAGAAATTGTTCATTTTAAGGAAGGGTTAATTAAAATAATTGTAGCTCTGATATGGTAACTTACCTTAACTGTTACTGAATCAACAAAACATTGCAGAGAGTATATTTGGATTTTAGGGTAATATATTGCATTGCATATTATGCACTGAAACCATGTCATTGTGATGTAGATAAGAACATAGTACATAATATCATAGCCCTGTTAATGATCATGTCTTGTTGAAATTAAACTTTTCCTTACATTATTTCAGGACTGAAGATGAAATAGGAGAGGACAATATTGATCAAGTTGAAGTGCCTCCAGACCTAGTTGAAAAGTTTGAAAAAATGGATGAAGACTATCTGAAAGGCTAACATTAGCGTAATAATTCCACTAGCAATAAGAGGGGGTATGGAACCCCGTGGAGTAGTCTGTTTGTATGAATACTTTCTGGGGGTCATGGATGTCACATTTGTAGGCAGTGTGATTTTCCGGTCGCCAGATCTTCCTGTGAAACTGCAGGCAGCACAGGGAAAGGAAGTTACTCCCTCGACATCTTGTGTTTAGAGTTTAGTACTAGCAGTGATGTTTACCTTTATGGATGAGAACAATTGAAGTTTATTACTGTGAATCTGGTTATTCTACAAGGTAAATTTTTTTTTCAACCTCTTATGGCTATAAATAAAAGATGAAGTGAATATCCAATATTATTTTATTACGTAAAGTTATGTACACTTGTGGTTACTTTTCGACATAATCACCTTGACAATTGAGGCATTGTCATTTCTGTGGACAAGCTTTATAATGCACTCTTCATAAAATGTTGCCGCCAATGAATTCAAATGGGTCTCACTGTTTGTTGTCTTGAGGCTCCTCGTTAGTTTGTAAACACTGCCGCTCTCCTAGCCACTTCTTCAGTCTAGGGAAAAGATGGAAGTCACTCTGTACTAGATCGGGACTATATGGCAGGTGATCGAAAATGTCCCGTTGAAATTACACAAGGAACCTTTGTTGCACCAGCATTGTGAGGACAGGAGTTGTCATGGATCAGAACAATTCCAGAAGTCAGCATGCCTCTTCTTTTGTTTTGAATGGCTCTCCACAAATGTAACGTTTCACAATAAACAGCTGCATTAATTGTTGTCCCTTGCTGCATGAATTCCGCAAGCAGTACACCTTTTTGGTCCCAAAACGTGGTAGCCTTTCGATTATTAAAGGTTTGTTTGGTTGTGTGTGTGTGTATCCATTGTTGTGATTGGCACTTTGTTTCAGGTGTGTCAAATTGGATCCATGTCTCAACTCTGGTCACAATTGATTTCAAAAAGTCTTCTCTTTCAGAGGCATAATATTCAAGAAACATCAAAGCTGAAGCCATTTGGCGAGTTTTGTGGTTGTCAGTCAACATTTTTGGGACCCAGCTAGCACAAAGTTTTTGTAGCCTAAAAATTTTGTAACGATAGATACAGAGAATATCATGAAACTTGCAGAAATTTCACAGACAAAGCATTTATGGTGAACCTACGGTTTTCTCTAACCACTTCGTCAACTCATTAAACAAGGCCGTCTGTAGTGACAAACTTGCATCCTTGACCCCCTTAATCAAGCACATCAGTTTGGCCTTCTTTAAATTTTCTACACCATTCACATACAACACCATCTCTCGTAAAGTTTTCTCCAGGCACTCGGCTCATTCTTCGGTGGATATTTCCACAGCACTCGGACCCTTCTGTTTGCAGGGAATGAATAACGCTTTGCAATTCGCGGGAGAATCTATCGAGGCGACCATGTTTATGAGACAGTTACTCAGCACTGAATGATGACATAAACTGTGCTATCGGAGGTTGAAAAGAACTGCCCTCATATTTAAATCTTACATGGCTAAAAGAATTCAGCCATTTATTGAAGTTTAAAATTTTTTCTGTGGTTCTCGAAACTCATCCGCTTTATTGATTAGAATATGACTAATGTTAGAAGCCACTCTAAAAGGACTGCTCCCTCATTTATTTCCGTTACAATGTGACATATGTAACTTTGCAACTTGGGCATTGAATTGCTACAACTGTCATGTCTGCTATTTTTCGATAAGCCTCTTGCTATTTTTTGGACCTGTGCATGTTACACAACTACTTGTGGAATTTCTTAATATTTTCTATCCTGTAAAAGAGAAAGTCAATCTCAGCACACGGCTTGTTAAGTGCATCACTGATATCTGCCATTGTAACACTCATTATCAATTTGCTCACTGGCAGTAAAGCTGGCAAGTAAACACAACAGAAGCAAGCTTTCCAAGTATACAGCTGTGCTGGATTATTTGGGTCATTAATAAATTGTAGCTCATTACGTTTTGAATGATCATAATGATTATGTGTTTCACTACACGCAATATGAATTTGTGCAGTGATCATTTGCCAAGTATTTTAAATTACTCTTCTGTTCTATTCTATTCATATTTTACTGACACAAAATTGGTTTTGATGTCAGCTTTTACTGTTAGTTAAACTAGAAGATACAAAATAAATTGCTTCATTTATTGGTTATCCTGGTAGCAAAATCATATAAAAGTGTTTTCTTTGGAAATTTTGAGTTTTTTACATCCACATATGATACTGCATTGACTTGCAAAATTTTTCTTCTGTGACTTAAATTCACCCAGTGAATTGGGTATTTTCATTTGGAAAAACCAAGTGTTTTTATCTTCATCACCCAGTGAAGGCAGTGGATTTTGAAATTGAGTAGTTAAGGGTTCTGTCAAGTGTGGTCATGGATTTGTTTAAAATGTGAAGGAATTTTGGGGAATATATATTTATTTAGATACAACCATTTTAAATTTTCAATGTTTCTTTTAGGATATGTAATGAACATTAATGATTTTATTAGAATATGAAAGTATTCTAATGAGGTGGAGGTGGCAACTTTCCACCGTTGAAAATAAACATCATTTTTACCGGTTTCAATGTCACTGCATCATCATCAGGTCTAAAAATATTTCATTCAAGTACCAAAATAAATATTGTTGGTACTTGGATAAAAAAATTTTAGACCTGATGATGATGCAGTAGTATTTTTGTTTACAGTGTGTATCTCCAGTTATGGTCATTTCGTACCTCTTCAAATCATAGAAAAAAACCCTATTGGATAAACTCAACACCCATGCCCTGGGCAGGACGTGAACCTGCAACCCTTGTGTTATCCAAAGAGTTCACTACCCCCAGGCTAACCCAGATGATGCAGTGACATCAAAACTGATCAAAATAAAGTTGATTTTCAACAGTGGGGAAGAGAAACATCATAAGTGTAATAAGAGAAACATTATTATTATACTGTTGATGGATTGATGAAATTCATGAATTTGTTGCATTCTGTATGTTATTACTTTGTGATGACACACAGAAATTTTATATACAAAAAGTGCTTTGTGTAAAATGTGTTTTATGTGCTGTTTAGCATTCTTATTATATAATAGATAGAGGGAATGAATAATAGGCATGGTAGCTATCTATTAAAAATTTGAGAAATATATATAACAACAGCGATTTTTAAAATAAACCAAGAAAAACTAATATATTGACCACAAATGTGAATTATTGGATATTATAGCTATCCATATGAAAGCATTTGTAAACTTAAATTATTAACAATGATTATTAGAGAAATTTTGAATGGTAATAAAGATGCTACAAAAGGAAAAATATATAAAATTTGAAATTGAAAAAGTTACTATTAATTAAAATATAACAGAATCTGTGGGTAGGTATTACCAGTTTGATATATGTTTATATGATTGTATTAGAGGTGATGAAGAAAGAGGAGTTGTTTCAAAGGATTTGAAATAAATTTTATGGTTAATATGTGTTGATATATTTCTTACAATGCATTCATATCGAAAGCAAATGCACCTCAAAAAATATAGGGAAGATTATAATAATATTTTCATTTATAATGAAACCTAAAAATTAGGTGGCTTATTAAAATGTCTTCTTTTGGGATCAATTTTATCTTTCCCAGCATTAGCTGGTGGGTTAGGTTTGATTTGAGGTGTCCCTTTTTTGATTTACCATGAACTTGCCAGAGTTGCTAACTCAATCATATGTTTTGGTGTACCTTGACTCATCTGTGAGCCCTCGTTTTTCATTACCTACCTGTTCGATGTTTTAGGTCAAGTTGGGGAGTCTCACAGTGAAAGTGGAGTTCTCGATGGTGGCAGAAATACCTATTTTAAGTTCCCTGTAAAATATATGCATTGCTGGATGGCAAGATCAAGAGGCTCTTTTGACCTCAGTACAGAGTGAAACTGATTTCACCAGAAAACAACTTAAGTCCTGAGTAAAGAATTTTGAATATCAAAGAAAATACCAATTCAGACAAGCCTGGTGTCAGCGATAGTTTCATCTTGAATTTAAAAATTAAAAATACACTGTATTTCACAAATTTTTTCACAATTTTCAAAATTTATGAAATTGCAGTGTATTTTAAATTCAAGCCTGGGGTCTTTAAGTTGTACATTTCCTTACTGTGATTCATTTTGCAAAATGGTAACTAATATTTTTTCAAAGCCATTTTTATTTGCAAAAAAGTATCATCTCTTGTTTTCATATTTTGCTTAGAATGACGTGAATAAACAGGAAAAACCTTAATCGATGACTAGGATGAACTTGGCCCACAGCTGAAATAGTTCATTACCAGGATATTTCTACACTCTGTATCCAACTATAAAATATCATAACTTAGGATGGGGAAAATGTGCTTTCCCCAAATTTATATGATTAAAAATACAAGGTATTTAATGTATCAGAAAACTTATGATGATTCGGGTAAGTTGCAAGAGAATCAACAGCATTCATTTGAGGTTACCACTATCGGTGCTGGTATACCTCAGAAACCTACTTCTCTGAGGAATGCATTTTAACACAAATAACTTCCATGTGCACACATTGTTTCCATAGACACTACCCAGCTAGCACATTTGATTCTGTTTATATAGACAGTAGGTAAACGCTAAAGAAACATGTCGAGCGAAGCATGTCGACTGAACGTTGATATAAGCATTAAATAAATGCCCATCCCTTTCATTGGCCCACCTCAGTTACCGTCCCGTATCACTCTTTAATAGTGATATTTTGGTTGAATTTTGACATAATTTATATAT
>WURS02446958.1:0-32472 GCA_011762765.2 Rhinocypha anisoptera
GAGCTAGCACTAGATAGGAAAGGATGGAGGGCTGCAGTCAACCAATCTTCGGATTGAAGTACTGATGATGATGATATTACATTGCATCAGTCATTTTAAAAAACTTGTAGAACTTTTGGGAGAGATTTGAAGAGCGATGGGTAGAGGGAAGTGGGGTAGGGATGGTACATGTTTTACAGCGTGGTCGTTGAATGGGGAAAGATTGGAAAGAGGGTTTATTATTTGCAAGTGGCTTAGTACATTTCATGATGTCTGAGAGCGGGGCATTTGCAGGTCATGAATTACAAGATTCACCGTGGTTTTGGAGCATTGAGTATAGATATTTGTAAGGGATGTAAGGGAATACATGCCAGGTATGCGTGTAGTATAGATGTTGAGGGAACTTGTTGGTGGGGGAAGATGGGGCAGTATAAGTCTATTTCAGCACAAAAACATATTTAGTAGGAATAAATGTTATCAATTTAATCCTTGTAGCACACAATATATTTTAAGGGGTGTGGCGCTAAAAGCACTGTCCAATGATTTGAATGCTGAGGTAAAATTCAAGGGAAAAAAATTCATTGTATAGCCTGACCAACGAATCATCTTCCCTTCTCAATAATTCAGAGTGTACGGGAGTTATCTATATAAAAATATAAAGTACATATTTTCAACTATCGCTGTTTCTCGCCACCTTTTTCCCTGACAAGTCAATAATCAACACAGATTTCTTATAACGACCTGACATAATGAATATAGTCGGCTGCAGGAAAAGTTTAGCCGTCCTAGTTATACTTTACTTTAGCTAGATACTTTTCACGTCCTCTGTATACACACTTACGACTCATTCAGAGATGTATGGAAAGCCTTGGCCTTAAAGTCTCACGACTTCATTAATGCTACAAGCCTTAAGTTTCACGGTTTCGAGCTTCATTTTGTGGAACTGTTCCATTATGGAAGAGAAAATCATAAACTTTGTATATTTCACAAAATATATTTATTAACGACCATGGTTTCGATGCATTGTATCATCATCAGCCTGATGATAATACAATTTTAGTGTTCTTCTCTTCCATAATGCCACAAACGATCTACATCTACGTCTACATAATACCCTGCAAGCCGCCACAAGGGCGTGTGGCAGGGGGTGAGCCACCACCGTACATTCAAGTTCACTCTCAATGCACATGATGCAAGTCATGCATTACGCACAAAAAGAAGAAACTATCATGCAAAAACTAACACGAGAATAACAAAACATGCATAACCACTAAAAAACGTCCTTACAAAGTGCAAGGTCAAGACGAGGAACTACATTATAAATGCAAGCAAGAAAATATACATATATACACTAACTACCCTAATTGCTAACTCCGAACATATGATTATATTTATTGTGATCTCTAATTGCAGATATATATGGCAGCTAGATAATGATCACGCACAATCTAAATTGTTTTTTATTTTAGTTTAGAGCCACAATTTTATTTCACACCATACGACTTTACAATATTCTCACTTCTCAGAAAAACGTTTTCAGAAAAAGTTCCATCACGTCCCATAATGTAACTCTGCAATACATCTTTTCAACAAACAAGGGTAAACATTATTTTTAAGAATCTCAATGTTTCTTCGAGTCGTTGATCTAAAACAGAGATAAACATTTGCGGTCTTACTGGGCGAATTTCCATTTACAATTGTCCCTGATGCTTATATAGCTATATTTGTCCAATTTGGCGAAAGTAAAGTCTTTATAGTTTTATCTCTCAGTATTTTCTTAGTCTCTTAATATTAAATGAGGAAAATCAAATTATTTATTTTGGTTTCAATAAATTAATAAGGAGTTTAATAAAACCAGAAGCAATTATTTCCACTCAGCAACGATATATCTCCATTGTTAAGCGTTAATGACTTCTTAATTACAAAATAATGCATTAAGAATGCATTATTTTGCAGGTCTGTACGATAAGTCCACCAATCCTTTTGAGCATTTACACCAAATGTTTGAAACAAAAATGATACCTATGGCATAATGTTATTGGGAAATGTTGTCTTTTCAATTACAACAGTTTGCGTGATTATTTGGAAAAACGCGCTTCTTGAAGAAATAACCAATCCCTCTTCTGATTTCGCAGCGTTCCACCCGGGGACCTTCTGCTGAGGCTTGGAGAGCACGACCTTTCGACGGAGAGCGAGCCGCTGGGTCACCTGGAGAGGAGGGTCCAGCTGGTGGCCTCCCACCCTCAGTTTGACCCGAGGACTTTCGAGTACGACCTCGCCTTACTTCGATTCTACGAGCCCGTGACACCGTTTGCGGCCAACGTCTTGCCGATCTGCGTCCCGGAGGACGACCGTTCCTTCGTCGGTAGCACCGCTTTCGTGACGGGGTGGGGACGACTTTACGAAGGTATTAATAAATTTTAAAACAAAACGTGCACCTCTTAAACTTCGACATCGATCAAAGTCGAGCACATTACTCGTCACCAATTCTGTATCCGTCTGGCTTATGCGATGCTTTAATAAGCAATCCCGTAAATTTCTCTCGCCTGTTTTTATCGCACTATTCTCTTAATACGCGGTGGCTCTTCAATTGCGAACACTTGGTGAGTGGCATCAATACAAATAATATTTGTACAATCGTGTATCAAAAATGTTCAAGAAAAAGCTGTGTTTATGAATTCCTAATTTTTTAGACAAAGTATTGAGAGTAACACACGTGACTCCATACGTGGACTAAAATAACACACTAAGCCAAGTTACATGGGAAGCCAGACAGGAAACGCACGACAAATTTTATTATCATTTTAAAACTCAAGGTGTTCAATTCTCTTGGTATCTGGAATGAGTCATCAATGTTAGTACGTATTAAGCAGTGGCGCACGGTGCCATTTACTGTGCAATATTAAATATAGAACAATAAACAATATTATTTGTATAAGATCGGGACGCTTTTGAAGTAGGACAAACATTTTCATTAGATTTTTATGATCTAGTCCGTTTATATTCGACTTTCTCACTAACATCATGCCACTATGACGATTTCTCCTGTTTTTGATGTTTACGTAGGAAAATCTCTAGTGAAAAGCCTTCAAAACTTCAGTGGTTAAATTTTAAACTATTCCGATATTTTCTACTTTACTAACTTATAGAATTAATAAGTACATGTAGTATCATGATATATACATAATGTATTGTTATTATATATAATATAAATTATTTAAAGCAAATAATAATAAAGTGACTTTTGGTGAATTCATTTAAAACTACAAGACAAAGTCACATAAAGAGAAAAGTTCAATCATGATATAGCTTACATGATATGGTATTGATTTTCTGATGTGAACTCTGACTGTACTTATCACAACTTCAACTGTAGTGTTTTTTGATAAAAATAATTCTCAATTTTCACCATTTACGATTAGTAACTTTTCTCTTTAAATGTCATCAGAGAGCAATCAGAGAATACAGGTACCCACATGGAAATTTAAAATCGATAGTAATGATTAGAACTAACCAAATAATTTAATTCAAATGTTTCGCTCTTTTAACTTGCTTACACCCTGCATCAAAAATTCTTAACCCGACAGATGGACCACTACCAAGTGTTCTGCAGGAAGTTCGCGTCCCAGTCATCAATAATTCAGCGTGTGAAGGAATGTACCGGAGCGCAGGATATGTGGAACACATCCCTTCAATCTTCATTTGTGCCGGATGGAAGAAAGGTGGCTTCGACTCGTGTGAGGTAAGAAACAATTCACCCTTTCCCCTAACATTCCACCGAAGGAGAAAACTAATGCTTTCAATTGATGAAATGACCTTCAAATGGTGTAAACACGATATTTATTACAATTTTTAAAATTATTCAATATAAGTGCCAGCGACTGGAGGCAAATATTTCATACAGTAATGTAATATTTTAAAAATCGATGTACTAAATTACAATTGCCTAGTTACCGGCGGAGTAATGCCATCGTCTGCTAACCTGGAGGTATCGGGTTCGAATCACGGCTAATTGAGTTTTCGTTCTTCACCCAGGGCATGAATGTATGTGCGTTTCGTCCTTTTCATAAAAAAAGTCATTATACTGCCAACCGTAATTGGCCTAGTGCTGTTTGAGGGCAATTAAAAATAGACACTAATAAATAATCTGTTACATAGCTAAAATTATCTAATAATTTAGAAGTTTAACTTCTGGAAATCAATTCATACGCTAATTGAAGTAAAAATTTTAAAGTATTTTAGCATCAGTACTTTACCTTAGTTATCGAAATGGTTGGGGATAAGTACATTAAAATGGTTCTGAATCTCATACGTTGGTTTCTTATCTCACCGACTCTATTTTGAATGTTAAAGCTTGCATTGAGCAATTTTAGACTCCTTAGTGGTTCTTTATACATTCTCCCTATTTTTCCTCATAAAGAAATCCTACAGCTGAGAAATTACGTCACTAATGAAGTGATAACAAATTATTACACTCTACATGCTACATAGATTTTAACGCACACATAGATGACTATTTATTCACGGTCATATTTATTTATACATGGTTATTTTTTATAAGTAACGTTGGGATAAGTATACTACTGCAGAGAAAATGTATTACACATATATTTAGATGAATAAATACATATTTTTTTCAAAACTAACTACATGGTGGCATATTTGTCGTATTGCGAAATTAAATTAATTAGGCATATTCTTGTCTCCTATCCCAAAGAACTTATCAAAATAATAATGGTTCTCAAGTTAAATTAAAAGACAATGACAATTCATTCTGAGTTCCTTACAAATACTTCCAGTAAAAGATAGGAATTCTATCATTGGGATTGCAAGTTTTGCGTATTCTTTTTATATTTGTATTAATTAATTTTGGAGCCAAACGAATATTATTATGAACATGATTTTAAATCAGAAAACTTTCCTTTTCAAATTATATTAATCTTTGGTCCATAGTTCAAAGACAATGTAGAAACTAACCTCTCATTTTATGAAATTTAGGCTGGTGTCAAACTTATAAAAAATGACTCTTAACTAGTTACTAAAAATCCTAAAGACTTCAAAGTTGAAATACCATATAAAGCCCCAAAAAATTTAAATTATTACATTAAAAGCAATATCTGCTTGTCAGTAAGTTTCTTTCGCTTCTATGCTTGAGTATTACTAACAGTAACATGAGGTGTGTTTGTACCGGAATAAGCGAAGGTAATCAACCGGTTTTAATACTGTGAAAGAAATTATTTTGACTTTAAAGTTATGAATGAGGTTTTCTCTGGTTAGTTAATTACTCATGATAAAAATATTGCATATGCTAGCAATATAACTAAAGATTAATTGCAGTTTTAATGATAGTGCTCAATTTATTCCATAAATAAATTCAATTACATAATGAATTTTAAATAACAATTTGCCCGGCAAGAATTTTTATAACTGATATTTACTATGCAAAATCATATAAATTTCAGCTATGTTACAGAACATGTACTATATACTACCATGAAAATGTGTTATATTCGTCTATACTAACACATGAACATGTATTTTATACAAATAAACTTGTTGGTAAAAGAGAAATGATTGCGGGTAAAGGAATCTCATTATAAAACACATTCCCTTTAAGGTAAATAATTGTTAAGGAACACAGAGAAGATTATAATGCGAAGGAAAATAAAAATGTAACTTCATGAGTATGTTCAGTTTTGTTATAACGCTAATAAATACATACCTATTAGTACTATTAGATAGTACAGGGAAAAGTTAAATACTTTAAAAATTACCACAAGAGAGAAAGAGCATCGGCGTATAATAGAAACAAAAGTTACTACAATACACCCAACATTTGGCTATAAGTTACATTCCGTAAGCTCTAAGAACAAAAGCTAAAAGACGTTGAAGCTCTCTGACCACAATAGCAATAAAAATTTGGTGTTGAAAATGTGGAATGTGAATAAGTCATAAAAATTTTTACAGAATATTGTTAGCTTAAATTATACTGAAACACGACCGGTTTTGACAATAATCGTCTGGTCTCGTATCGTCGATTACCAGACGATGAAGATTATCGTCGAAAAGTGTCGTGTTTACTTTTTTCTGTGGAATAAAATCTAAGATAACAACTATATTTTGTGTCATTATGGAATTCCACCAGGTGACGGCCTCTTGAGTGAATTTTATAAAAATTTATGTTTCAGGGCGACTCTGGTGGTCCCATGGTAATCCAGAGACCTGAAGACATGAGATGGGTCCTAGCCGGCGTCATCTCCTGGGGCATTGGCTGCGCGGAACCTAACCAACCTGGTGTCTATACGAGGATCTCTGAATTCAGAGGATGGATCAATCAGATACTGCAGTTCTAAATAGAATCTGAATTGTATCATTCAGCACTGACCAAGTGCGTTTACAAGCAGAGCGTGGGAGTTAAGTGACCAGTGACATCACGCCTCGGCAGAAGATTGTTCTGTCGTCGCTCTGGGATACCTAATCGAAACAATAGCCACGACAATATGCAGAGGAAATTGTTGTTTTCAGCCGAGTTCTTTCAAAAGAAAGGAGCGAAGAAAGTGTGAGAATTCATTCATGCCTTTGAGAAAACTGGTGTACTTGGAGTTTATTTAAAGTCAAAGTATATATATTTTTTTCTTTTGAAAGTATTTCCGTTTCAAAGTGTCTAACATTCCTGAGTTACTGAAACAAAATTTTAGTTTCATTAATAAAAAAACATACTATATAAAGACTATCAGTACCGCAGACTCAGCGTGTCGGTTCTAACATTTGAATAAATCAGAAAGTTTAGTCATAATATAAGTAAAATTCTGGTGGCCAAATTTAAAGGCTTATGATCTCCTCACTTCGTTTAACAGAATATCAAAGGATAAGGTGATTTGTCCCAAAATAATTGCGTGATAAAATTTCAACGCATTATATATTTAGAAAAATCATGTGCTAATAAACACATTCATAACGTTAGCAAATACCTTAATATAAACATTAATTATTCTGTTATCAATATGTCCCAAAAGCGTGAATTCTGAATACTTATATTTCAAAAACAGTGACAATGACATTTATCAGGCTAGAGATAGAGAGTAAAAGGCACGAGAAACATGGTACTTCAAAATAAGACATTAAAAAAGTATATAGAATCCTAGGCACGAAGTGTAAGAACGTAAGTGATAAGTGACAATTCACCGAGAGAGTGATCAAGATGGGGAACTTTCATTCATGTGGACATTGGAATGAGAGCCTCAGTGACAAATCTGTTCATAAGGAGGCGAAGAAGATGCCCCAGCTCAATACTGCAAATATTACAGTCAGATTAATGGCTCAAAGTCAAATATGAGTGTAATGTGTGTGAAACCTTGCGCATAGTAGCGAGGAATAAAACTTAAATGAAAGTGATTATCGAATGGTGAACTTTAAAAATTTTTATGCCTGAGGGCAACGTAGGAATAAAAACTTTTTTAAAGTGAAGTTATTGAATTTCCATATTCTACTTTTAAAATTAAACACCGTTTAATGAAGGAAATATCAGTGAATATAATTTATTTTTAAAGTATTTAAATATTTATATGCAAGTTTTAGGTTTTTATACATTTGGATGTCATGGATATGTCAATAGCATTACGACGGCTAGATTTTTCAAAAATCTATGTTTGTAATAAATGAAAATATATTTTTAAGTATTTTCATTCACTGTAAAAACTCAGTTTTTTGTAAATATTTTATATAAACTTTCGCAAACATTAAATAGCTTACATTTACAGCGTTATGGTATGGTTATTCAAGTCCTGATTTCTTGATTATGAATGAATAGAAATTATTTCTTGAATATGTGAAACATAAATTATTTAAAAAAATTAGAATATGTATAGGTATGGAGCATTAAAGATAAAAAAATTATTACCTATTACAGTAACTGACTCATCTACAACTTTATAGTTAAAGAGATTAGAATTGTTATTATTCTAAATTCGAATTTCATTTGCATAAAAGGTGCATGAAAATACAGGTTTTTGCAAATCAATCCATTATAAAATATATTATCGCTTTGTTTTAAAGGTTATAACTTGATTTAAATTACATAAAATTAGACTTCTACGTCATATAACGCGAACAGATACGGAAAACCATGGAAGGGAAAATGCGTAGTATATTTATAAACTATGGCACATCCAGAACAGATTCCCTTACGTTAGCAAAAGATTTTTTTCATATTCTACGCATGAAATATGATGGTAAAAGTGGTACAACGCTTTCTCTTCTAATAGTTTAATGACCATAGTCATTCACTTCTTTTTTATGATATTGGATAAATGAATGACTGATAGTATTTTCATTTATTTCTGTTGCTAGCTTTCACCTGGAGTCTCAGACATTCAATTTCTAATACCAAATGGGACAATAATTTCCTGAAAATATATATTTCCTCACCATGTTCCCTATTCTACTTTTAACGGTAAACATTTCCAGTTCTGGTTAATCGTGTTAATGTAGATCGTAGCGTGAATTCAGATAACATTTTTCCACTATTTTTATTCAACCTTTTTCGCACAGTGCCCTTTGCTAGACATGCTCAATCTTCACATAACTCCTTTCATCTCTGATTTCCATTAATAGTATTTGGACCACTTTTTTCGTAGCATAATAATACAAAAAATAAAGAATACATTTTTCCACACCATGTCTTTGGTAATTTAATTCTGAAATTATGATGTTATAAGAGCCTCTGCGATTATAAATTGAAAATAATTATTCTAAAAAATTGAAAATTTAGCGAACATATCCATGGAATACTCTTATAGTAAGTCGTAAAGTCATAAAGTGGAATACTTATACTAAGTCGATACAAAATTACTAATAACCTGGGAGTCTTATAAGTTGTAAGAATTCTCTAGTAATATGACGAACATTCCACATAAAATATGCAAAAAGGAAAGTAATAGCAAAATTTTAGATTTGCAATGACGAATTTATAAAGTCAAAGAGGCCTTCAAACCCATAACATAAGTGTGAAAACATATATATATTATAAACAGATTAAATTATACTTATATATATATATTCTTATTCAAGATAGATATCTCGAAGTGTTCTCGACCACAATATTTAACAAAGTTGAGTTATTGAGCGTTTGTTGAAATTAAGTTTAAACATAATTCAATTAATGCCGACGTTTCGATTTATTTTAAAATCATCAGGGCTGAGAGCGATGGATGGGAGCGAAAACATAAAACAACACCAGTTACGTGAACAAGCTAAATATGACATAAAAAGCACTTAATCTGGAAATATATCATAAAAATATAAATTACATACCACTTAATTTTTATCTGTAGATCACTGCGATCAAAATTTTATATGATGAAATGCAGTATATATATATATATATATATATAACTCAGTTGAGCACTTGCATATGATGAACGAACACAGAACAATGAAACATAGACACAAATAAATAAAAGACGGAACACTCACTTTTGGAAATATTTCGAGGGTTCACCTCTTCGTCAGTGAAGCAGTAAGCTTATGTGTGTGTGTGTAAGTATGCATAATATATGCTGTAACAACTCCTCCACTACACCACTAAATTCTATGTGCATGTACACTTCTTAAACAGAAATACGCTCTCGTGTGCTAAATAATAATTATTGACTTTTAACCTATGGTTTGAGATAAAAAAGTAATGTTTTCTTAGATACGAAACTATTTCAGTATTTTTAATTTTCTTTCATGGAGTAGGGAAAATTAATTATTAAAGATCTTCAGCAAACACCTTTAATTACAGAAAAATTACACATGAAACGTGTTTGTGCGTGTAGGTTTCGAGACTTGAATACCCGAAAAACGGGGTAAACTCATACAAAATCGTAACTCAATGTGAAGTTCATGCCTAGTTCGGCGTGACTTTCTCCTCTTCCCCAATGTGAAACAAATTTCCGTGGAAACAGATTTTCATCATTAGCACTGCGCACTTGCAATGAGTGCCCCTGAAGCAATTGTTTCATCAAATCAATGAAATTTGTATCACATATACATATATCACACACAACCCACGAAGCTATCATTATAACTTACAATTAAAATTGTACACACTGAACTATGAGATCAAATAATATCATTCTTTAATAAAAAGCCCTTGTTTCGTTTGTTAATAAAAATGTTTCGTTTGCATTATTACTTTAGCGATGGGTTTTTAAAGCTAAATATCTTCCGTAATTGGTATTAGAATTTTAAGCGGAAAATTTTTTTAGAAGTAAAATTAAAATTGTAACACTCCATCTCACCGTAGGCGTCATTGATTTCCTGACTCGAAATTCCTGCTCAAATTCTACGGCGAACAACTCAGCCCGATTCATCTTCATACCATACAGAATTAAATGATTCATTGCAGATTAATATCTACTCATCATCCTCGACGTGATATATCTGCGCAGCATTCGGATTGAGGAGACAGAAATCACTGATTCACAAACGGAAAGTGGTTTCCCTATAAAAGTAGCAAGTATAAAGTTTTGTCTCAAAAATGCATATTACTTTAGGAAAGGAAATAAAAATACGTTGCGTCTCTGAATCTTTTTTCTTTCCTTAATCTTAGCTGACCTTGACTTGGAGGAAATCAAAGGATAGACATGGGATTATTTCGAAAAATAAATAGTTATGTGAAATACTTAAAATACACTTTCGTTATATACCCTATTTGGACGAGAGTTGATGAATGACGAATTTATACGACTCACACAACCCCATTAAAACCTTAAATGAAGGTGAACAAGGAGAAATACTCAATGCCTACTTTAAGCCAATAATCAGAAGAGAAAGGAGAAAACTAGTGACACTCGGTCTATCGGATGAAGAACGCATTCTGATGGATATTTGCATTTCAGCTCTCACTACCTCCCGCGTAGAATGCGGGGTGATATGATAACCCTCCAACACAGGGTGCATATTATTTCTTAAGCAATTCCGTCAGTGGTGATCAATAATATATATAACCAAGCCCACATTTGAAAGAGAACTAGGAATGAAATGAAGGTAGCATAGAGCCAAAAAAAATCCAGAGACCTTAATGAAAACTCGCGGAATGCAGAGACCTATCAGTATGCAACGCAGACACTAAAGAGATCACAAGAACCCTTGATGAGGATGACATGGCGACATGCTTAAAAATGTTATCATGACACTTGATAAGGAAGGAAAAAAAAATTACCACAGTGACACTTAATTGTTTTATTTCCGGAAGATTTGACTCTTAAATCTATTCATAAGAGACAAATTAGAAGAAGAACTGACAAGATGGGACAAGAAAGAAACAATTCCCCCTTTCCGATGCTGAAGTAAAACCTCTAGTTTTCACTAGGGCACATACACCTCGAAGAACATGTATCGATCTACAAGGAAAATAAGAGCTAATATCGGATGTTAGGGCACACGATAGATAAAAGGAGAAACGTAACATGAACAGCAAAGATAATAGACATATTCCAAGTGTGAAAACGAAATTTTTGCCAACAATCAAACTGACCGCTCAATGATAAACCAGGTAATTTTAAAAAGTCGAAAAAATTGTTTGTGATACGATTCTAAAATATTTACTTTGTAGTTACTCTCCAAATGTCAATATAAATTCTATGTAAATCAGAGATGTGAATGGGTAGCTACTAAGCAAGCGAATCAATGAGAAACGGAATGTATCAATAGCAAAAAAAAATGGAAGGGTGTCGTCGAAGTGGAAGAAGATGAGAAGAACCCCGATGTTAATGCTACAAACCCGTGAAGGATTTAAAACCCAAAGAATAAATAGCTAAAAAAATTAAAGGAAAGCTATCAAAAGGACTCGGTGGCATAAAGAGCGAGAAAGATATCTTTTGAAATCGAAAATGGATAAGAGGGATGCAATGAGAACGATAACACTCTCCTGAGAGCGTATGAGACCCTCATAATGGTCACATACTCGTACACTCGAAGCATAAGTTTTGGAATGGGATCGGATGCAGCTAGGTTTGTGAAAGGTTATTAAGATCAACATAGCAGTGTCACGAGAGACTATCGGAGGAACTAAGCAGGGAGGCACTTGTAGATCGCAGGTTGAAATACAGGTTAAATTTATTGGGTAGATTTGAGGCAGTCCACGTTTCCGGATATATTAAAGGCACAATACAAACCCCGTCTTATTGCGATACATAGGACCGCAAACATAAAATTAGGGAGATAGACTGAATGACAGAAAGATTTAAAATTTCATGTTTCCTCGCAGTAATAGAGAATAAATGAGATAAGACTCCAATCACGAAGTGGATATTTAGAGTAGGTAGCGTATTTTGTAGTGATCATGCATGCATCTTAAATGTGCCTATAATTGATAACATCATTCTAGCGTGAATATATTATTACTGAGTCAATTAATGTTTTGCTATGAAGGTTGTTGACTGGGTAGTAAATAATTATGCAAGTGTGCATGCTCTCTAAATAATAATGCTTGTAAGAGTGTATGCGTGAACTCAGTTATTCGACACATTTTTGCAACGGTGTGCAGGGCGTTTCCTAGATGTAGACGAGGATGGAAAATTGTCAAATGACTTCAAGAAAAACGTAAGGCTGCAATATAGAGGAAACCAAGGACTGGGAAATGTGGAAAACACTGACAGATAAGCCTTGGGTCGCATTCATCGATAGTAATGACAGTGATATTTGTATAATTGAAGAATAAAAGGAGGTAGAAGGAACCCAACTGAAAAACTAATTCGGAATCAGGAAAAACCAAGGAGTAAGGCGGTTCATACTCTCCACAAGGGTACTAGTTGAAAAACTGATTGGTGCAAACGAGCTATTTAAATTTATCTGTTATCTAATAGCTCTTAGCTGGCTTGCGTAGATTTGGAAAAGTTTTTTATACAGAATCGAATGGAATAAAATGTAGAGGATTTTGGGAATAAATGTGTTATAATGACAGAAAAATAAACGAATAAAAGCAAGACAAATAAATGGCGAATAAAGCGAAAATAAATTAAGACAAACGAGAATGAAACCTCTTTTCAGCACTAATCAATTACAACTTGAATAGGAACTAAAAACAATGGAAGAACTGTTACATGAAGAATCAAGATGAATGGAGAAGGAATAACAAGCTCCGTTTCCCAAGGAAGATCTCAATTACTGTGGATAAGCGAAAAATTTGCAAACACCTTGGAATGCGTTGAAAATAGCTATTTAATAATGGAATTCTTCTCGGGTTTCCAACATAGTTGGAGAACTAAGAAAAATTCCAATGAAAAATACGCTGGGAAAGCACAAGATCTTTTACCAGTTATTCAATAATTTAATATGACTATCAATAAGGAAAAAATTACATTTTGTACATGCAAAATAGAGAAATTCAGGAAAACAAATTATAGGACAGAATTCAGAATTTATTTACGACAATGTCTCAGTCTCAACTTTGTGGAAGTATATCGTACCAGAAGTAAAGGAACTAAACAGAGTTTCCACACGAATTTTTATTTCATACTTCCATGGATTCATAGCAAGCATACCTGAAAATTATGAATTTAGGTTGGTTTTACTAGCGAAACACTCAGAACCATTAACAAAAGACTCTTTAATTAAAGAGTGTATGATTAAAATAATTGAATTTGTCATTAAAAAGAAATTTCTCCGAAATATATTTCTCGAGAAATAGTGTCGTACAAGTAGCAAACAAAATAGTTATGTAGACCCAAAATTTATCCGGATAAGACAAGTGTGTTAGGACTATGGTTGATGAATGAACAAATGTACAAAATGTGGCACAACTTACTACGTTCTTTCGTGGATGCGATGACAGTTATTGAAACAATTTGGAAAATTTTTGAAAATGAATTCAACCACGAAAAAACTATAAACGAAGATGTTTTTGACGAATAAAGTTTCAAAAGTTCTTCGGGCAGACTCTTGCTTATAACGGCAAATGTGAAATTGATAGGTTATTGAATAATGTTATTAAGTGAAACCATATATTCCTCAAGATTGTCTGCATCCCAAGGTATTAAATTGGTCAAAGAGCGAGGTTGTAAGTCTAATACTGTAAATTTCATTCCACGTGGTAAGTTTAATTAATGACATTTTTAAGGCTATTTTTAAAAAATGAAATAAGTTTAATTTTAACAAATATTAGCGTTTTAAATACAAGTCAACGGAATATAAATTTAAAGGGCTTAACCATCACAAAGTTTCTCGGATATATAACCTGCCACACCATCTTTAGGAATTATATTTAAAGAAAACATGATATCGCTTATTGAAATGAATTATAAAAAGTACCAATTTTACGTCTTCGTTATCTATTAAACATTAATGACATGCAAAATTCAATTACTAGTTTTGTAATAATGGGATACCCCGAACATTTCTACATTACACATGGTGAAAAGTTCAAAACGAATTCTAATTTTTACATATTCACTGTTTTTAGGTGAAATTAAAAAGATTAGAGAATTCAACAAAGTTTTTAACGAATCACGGAGAAACGAAAAATATGTTTTCTTTTCACTGCATTTACTGATACACATTAACATATTAGGTAATATTTATAATGAATTTCATCAGGAGAAAAATGCCTCTCAAATTGCCACTAAATGTTAAACAACATTACATTTTACTATGCTTCGCAAATACATACCATTATTGAGATTATTCTTGCATGTGAAACCTAATTAAACAGCTCACAAAAGAATTATCAATTGTAACATTTTGGCCCTAAGAAATGTTTAATATTTCACCTATTGCCTTCGAATCTTGAGAAGCTAGATGGAGGCAACACGGGGTAATTTTCTAGCAATAAAATGTAATATTCCTTCATTATGTCTAGTTTAGTAATAAATATTGAAATTTCTACTTGGCATTAAAATCATAAATCGGTAAAATATAAGTGTTTAATCTTTTCTTGTTTATTTTATCATCCGAATATTTTCTTTTGATTATTTATGAATTTCTTATATACACATATGTATTCCCATTCCCCTCCTCGTCGCTGAAGAAGGCAGGCTCACCTGCCGAAACGTACGACCCAATACTTTGAGTGTTCTTTTTGTTTGTGTCTTTCTCTCTATTACGATATCATCTATGTTTATGTATGTGCCAAATGAATTTCGCTCCGTCGCCACCAAGATTTTCCAAGTGCTACTATATATATAAATAACGTCATGAGTTGACTCAAGTGAGAAGATGATTGTCACACACAAAAAAACATAGGCATAGAGATAAAAAGACTCACTATTTTAAATTTTCGGTGGCTGCTAAACCATCTTCCTCAGATAGGAGATAGAGAGAAAAAGAGGTCGTAAAAAATGCCTTATGGCGATGCACAAAATCTTTTGAGGATAGATGATGGAAATATAAGGATCTGTATATTCCCTTCATCTCGTATGCATATATGTACACTCCTCTTTATTTTTACACTTTCCTCACTGTAGCAAAATGAATTATTTTTCTACTTTCATTTTGAATTTTTTTTAAATACCGATTTCTGAAATCCTGATGGGTAACAATATGTACAAGACGTGAGACACTCGTAAAATTTTCTTACATCTTGGCAGAATTGCATTTGACCTCCTTACACTAGGGCTTTCGAATTTCCAATGCCAACCTCACGCATGTATATACTGCAGCCAAATTCTTTAACCATTATGCTGGGGAGAGGATGATTGTTGGCCGGTATAGTTGTGGCGCCTTATTGTCTCTGGGCACTCGTCTCAATTCACGCACTCATTCACAGAAATATTTCATGAATTTAAAAAAAATGGGTAGGTGATGAATTAGTTGCTTTCAACGCGTATTTTCCGTCTCATTTCACAAGGGGAGCAAACCAAAAGCTTCTATTAAATCGTTGTAATGCTTGCATGAATCGGCACGTAGTTAATTAGCTGAAACATGGAGACGCGACATCGATTTCATGGAATGCGGCCATGAAATGTTAGCCAATACCCGGACATTGAGGGATAAATAAGTTTCGACCGCACAAAAGGACTACAGTTTCGCAAAGAAGTCAAACGGAAGGTCATTTGAAATATTTTCTATAAAAAAATATTTGCAGAAAAAAAAATTACCTAATTAGTGCTTTTTGGTTGTTGCTTAAATAAAAAAAATTATGTTCGACAATTAGCTTGATGACGTTATGTCGTTCGAGCATTTAAAGGAAATGTCAAAAAACATAAACAAATAAATAACAACGAGCTCGCTTCTTCTTCAATGGGGTCAACATGGTATGACCAATAGCATGATATTTAAGGGAAGCCACTCATCCCACTGCGGCATATGCCTCATGGGAAATTGCAAAGTCGTGAGTTCCTTTCCGTCCCTGATTTTTTTCAGGCTCAAAAAGATGCCAATGACCACATGTAGTCGTCCAACTTATTCATTATTCAAGCTTTCGCGTGTCATCTGTGAGTTATTAGGCACAGGTCTGCCAGCATCATTTTTTACTGCTCGATTTTTGTCCAATTTTTTTCTGCAACCAGCATTTGGAGCTCTTCAACCCACATGCGTCAGGGCCGCGACGACGATAACATGACCACCGAAATGGACTCCTCAAACTTGACATCTATACACTTGAGAAAGGCCTCGTTCATGGAAGGAGTGCGTTTCTGAGGTTATGCGGCGGAGAGAAACGGATTTTGGCAGCCAAGACGTTGGTTATCGGGGTTAAAAAAAAGGCGACATATGTGAAAAGGTTCCACTAGGTTTCGGGGGCGGTGAGATGCACCCATCCCACGGTACACCCCCCTCTTGTCGCAAGCAGATGAACACCCCAAACAAATGAGTGAGAGTCAACACTCTCTTCTCACTCACGCGGCAAATTCTGGACGTCTGTTCGCCCTATTTGGGATTCTAGCGGTCACCCGAGATAGTTTTGTAGTCAACTGGCTTCGTCAAAGAGACTCGCGTGGAAAGTCTGTACACAAATTCGCAAAAAAGTGGTGAAGAATTTCGATGCGTCACAGGAACACTGGAACTTTGTTATAGATGAAGGTACCTTAGACAGGAAGATAGCGACAGGCAAATGATCCAGAAGCTGTAAATTATTAATGAATCCCAATTGTCGGCACACAACACGGCACTGGGGAGAGTTTCAAAATTCAGATTGCTAAAAGCGACATGCATAGACCAAATGAGAACTACATTGATTCTCGATACTAATAAGTCGGTATACAATTCAAAATTGTATCTATGACAAGAGAAAACTAGGAAACTAAGTATTGTAACTATCCTAATACTAAGTAGAACTTCGGCTGCTAAGAATCAATATCGAACCACTGATACTTATCATCCCTAAAAACCTAAAGGTATCTTTTAACCAATAATAACACGTTTTACTGGTTAGACACAATTTATATACCCGAGTCTAAGTTTTAGCTGGAAACTAGGAATCTCCATAACCAAAAATAGAAGAAATCGTCGGAATGTAGACGAAACCGGTCGTAAATAAAAAAACATAATTTTGTTGAACGTGCAAGGTTTTACTTGTCTTGTGCAAAATTAGAAGATTTAAAATGAAAATCCATACCTGAATTTATTAGACTTATCTTATTGCACTTTTAAAAATCATTATTTCGATACAGAAAACATCGAAAAATTACAGCTTGTGGTACATGTCATTAATATAAATATTTTGAGTCTGGCGTACACGGACTTCCTACTATTCAATCAAAACAATGTGTCAGTGATATATGCAATCGGCAAATTCATGCCACGGGTGCATACATTTTTTCAGAGGTTAATAAGAATATTTTTTTAAATCCTATTGATATTTGTCACTATTGTTGTTATTGTAAGTAATAATGTAATTTTATATAAAAATAAGAACATTTCAATTATTTAAATTTGTATTATGAGTTTAAATGGTATACACGGTATTCCGTTCGTGACCTATATATTTTTATAGGTATGTGTGAAGTGACATTTTTAAAGTTATCGTTTTAAATCTGCTGTCGGCATTTCTTTCATATGCCATTTCTAGAAAAATTATTGAGTGCCTAACTACAATTTAACAACGGGATTCGATGAATTCAAAAACTGAATAATTTTACGCATGGCTATTCAGCACAATAGATTCAAACACAAAATTTCAAAGAGTAATATTAATAATTACTCACATATAAATTTAAATACTCATCTAAAATTTCCCCTGAGGTTATCCACCTCTTAATAATCATAAAATATTTTAATCTCAAAGATTCGGTCTATTTTATGATAGACTGAAAGAAAAAACGCTTTGTTTATTTTAGGTATAATGGTGTAAAAACTGGTGTGATTAATCGATGGGTAATTTCACATACATTCTGATCAAATTTGGATGCTTATAGTGTTGTAAACTGTGTCTACAGTATGATTAAGTATAATAATGACCGTCTCTAATTTATTTCAACTTTAAGCAATGAGTAGAATTCATAACATGAAAAAAAACTGGACAGTTCCAATTTACATAAAACCTGAAAGACAGCAGTGACAGGCGAATTGAAAGGACAATAAACTATTCTCATTTCAGCATGCTTATTTGCCTACTCAAGCACCAGTTTTGTAGCAATGGATTTTACTCCATAGAGATTACCTCGATTTTAAAAAACATTTAATTTAAACGCAGCTCGAAAGCCTCAATCCGAAAGAAAAAAAATGTCTGGAAAAAAATTTAATTTAACGGTATAATTGGCAAGAAAGAAAAGTCGACGCCGCGTCTCCGGCGCGCTTTAAGTGAAAGAAGAGCTTTTTTCCGTCTTACAAAAGACTTTGCTGATCCGCAACCGTATTTCCGCCGTAAATTTACTCCCGAAATACGTACGTGTATTAAAATACGCGTATCCAAAAACGGTGCATTTACACGTATTCCTCGCACGTAGCCTAACTCGAAATCTCTCCAGTAACCAACCCACTTCCACTTGTAAGAAAAGAAAGTTATTTTTGAGGTTCTTCTTATCATTAACTTCTTTATACCCTTTCATTCTCATCCATGTATTCTTTTCCTTCCCGTCTGAAGAGCCTGATATTAGTGTTGATAGAACTTGAAAAGACCCCCAAAAATAATATAGCCACTAAAATTACTCACGGAAGGTTTCCCACTCACGCTGATCCTATTTCTGAGGAAATATATCACCTTGAATCGAAAAAGGAGACTTTGATTGACTTAGTTCACTGTGGAAATATAAGTTATTTAAAAAACCATCACTCTTTGATTGACTACTTAAAAATTAATGATTTTTGTCATATTGATGATTGGATGAGTTTAGATGAACATAGTAGACGCTCCTCGATGAAAAATAACTGTATAGTTTTGGAGTTAATTACTTAAAATTTATATTTTTTAAATAACGATATTTTACTTAACTTCTAATTATAGGATAATAAATAAATTAAAAATTCTACATAATTTTACAGCTTAATGAATATTTAACGATTAACATTATACACGAGATTAAACATGTATGTACTACCTTAATACTAATACATCCGAAACTTTACTAATTGACCTGTATCCTGTATTTGACCTGTGTTAGAACAGAAGTAATAGATTACAAAGTTCACACGTGAAGGTGGAGGAGTATTGAATCGTACCTCCTACGCTTTCTCGGGAGAAAAATAATTCAGTTCGCTTTTGGTCAACCAAATTCGTCTAGAGAAAAGATGAATTATAACCCAGGTCGTTTCATGTCCTCTGACTGCTCTACCTATTAGGACATTACGCAGAAATATCCTCATGAAAAAACGACACGGAGGGCCATACGCGTGTTCATCAGGGAATTAGAATTTCAACCAAGAGGGCAATTGTTTTCCGTATGTCGTCTGTGGTTTCCTCCGAAAATCTAGAATTCTAAAAAAACTATCGGCCAGAGGTGTATATGGACGTCATCAAGATCCGGGTCTCCCGTTGAATGGCCGTGAGTAGTCGAGTGCCCCAACCACTTAACTACTTCCCCCTCTTAAACCTAAATCCACAAGCGAGAGGGAACAAAAAATATATGCAGGATAAGTCAAGTCTTTTAAATTTCTTACAAACATATATATTTATATAATAATTTGTAAGCTTGATAATTTAGTTGTAAAATATGTGGTTTACGTGAAAAAATCATAATCACTTCGTTATTTATGACTGCATGAGTCATATGTTATAATACGAAAAAAGAATCCTCACTAACAAGCATGTTGAAAGTGTGGCTGTTTCATTAAATGTAAGGTGATATTCTAATATTTTCCAAAGAATGCTCTAACCAATCGTTAGTCCATTCCCCGTCTACCCTCAACGACGAGAATTAGATGTAAATTAATGAAACTAGAGATTTCTCTAACTTTGGAAAAATAGCTTCTGTAACGCTTTTATAAGTGAGTAAAGTTTGTAGCTGTATCTCATTAGAATGGTGAATGAGAACTCCAACTCTGAGACAGATATCAAGGCATGCTAGGCTTTTTGAAGAAATTCTCTGAAAGACTGGTGTAAAAAAGCTTGAAAGTGCGCTTGAAATGTGTTTGTAGACATTTTTTATATATGCCATATATGTCATGAATACAATATTTATGAGTTCAAATTCATGAGATATAGACATTATAATACTGAAGAAAAAAGTTTCGAGCCGTAAGTATGCCAGCAGGGAACCTGACTCAACTGGAGCACAGTTAATCAAATTGTTGTAAATTTATTAATTTGGTTAAAAAAATGATGTTGTGCAAAGAAATTACCGTCTAACAAAACGAATAAAATTTACAACTGTGAGGAATGAGACACAATAGCACAATTTAGAAAGCCGAAGAATTGTCTGAAAATTTGCTGACGTAGTTAAAAACATCATAAAGAGTTGAGTTGTGTGTTGTAAAAAACATCAATACCGAAATTGAAATTTTATTTCAATAACATTATCAGAAAGTCTTTATTATATTATGCCGATAAACATACAAGTCTTTAAATGTTTTAATAAGCGCATATCATCATTCATCATTCTTAGAAGAACATTTCAAGTAGAATTCTAATGAACAGCAAGCAGGATTCCAATAGACCTAAGAGAGAGTTTTTCTAAATAATTTGTTTGTAGTGTGACGCTTTATTGCTGCAAAACATGGTTAATTAAAAAGAAAGATGAAATGTAGTTGAACAGTTTTCAAATACGGTTGTGGAGAAGATTAAGGTGAAATGAACTGATAGGCTGATAAATGAGGAAGTACTGATGGAAATAGGAGTCTCGAGAGAAATGAAAATAGGAAGGACGTCCAGCTTGGGGTGTATACCTCTTTGGCAACTTATTGCTTCATAAGCAAAATCATCAATGTAAAATTAAAGGAAAGGGAGGAAAGAGAATTGGAATGCTTGTGGTCACAAAAATAGCAAAAGTTTAAGACAAATGAAAGAAGATGCTCAGGACAGTTTACGATGAAGGAAATCCAATTGAAACCTGATAAAAGACAGCCACCAATGATGATGATGGTTTTAATCGATCAAAGTTTACACCTCGGCGATTAGATCAATTATTGTTCGTATCCTCCAAAGGTAAACTTACCACCCAGGATCACCGATGAGTCATATGTGCCATTCATAATTAATGGTACCAGGCGGTCGCTGAACAGAGTTTGAGGTTAACTTCGTCAACTTCGAAAAATTTTCTTTTCAGCAAAAACCGACCAAAATCCACAACTCGACGTTTAGCGTGTTTAAAAATTTGTGACTGGGGTTCAGGTATTTGCATGATAAAAACAGAGAGACAGATTGGAAACAAAAGGGAACAAATGGCGAGGTTGAGAGCAATACATTAGCACATTAACGCTATTTACCTCCTGACTGTCGATGAAAGATGGTTGTTTAAGGTTTTACGATATGACGGCATTCAGCTCCCATGAATGCGAAACATTTCTCTTTCATTTTTCCGACATGAATGAGCCTTTATTTCCACTTTCTTCATGAATGTTCGACTCTGTATTACTATTTTGAGTCACCAATTCAAGTGTACTTTTAATGGAACGGATACTGATAGAACAACGGATGTTTCAGTACATTGTGCTGCTAAATTAGAAGTAAATAATATCATTTCGTTCAGACATTACCTCGAAAAGATAAAAAATATGTATTTCGTTTAAGTATGTAAAATTTCCACGGCCTCAGTTAGGCCTCAAAAAGGTTTATTTAGAATATCTATTCCAATAGCTCTTTTCCTTAGTAGAATTATTTGTTTTTTTTCATGGATCCAATCAATTCATAATTATATGTTTACTTGATAAAGTAAACTAATTAAGTTACACAAATATAATTGACCCTACGCAATAGTTATTATTTAAAAATATTTGAGGGATTAAGTTAAGATTCAGCGGGGAAAATCTAACCTGAGGCTAATCAAAAATTTACATTTACTAATAGATTACCCTTCATTTAAATCTGATTGCCCTACAAATCAGCTTAAATAATTAGAAAAATTTATTTTAATATTTTGTTTACTTCTTGGAAAGATTTTTCTCACTATATTCTGTAGTGAAATCGATGTCTCATTTTATCTTGCTCATATGCCATACCACAGAGTAAAATTGATCACCTATTGCAAAATATAAAATGGATTTTTAATTCATTTAACAGGGATTCTTCCAGTTCAAGTTTGAATCATGACATTAGGGTTTAAGTCACCAAATAGTTAACCTAACAGTAGTTAAACCCAATAGTTTAATATTCACTGAATCAGGCGTGATGTGGTGGAAGAGATTCATACTGAGAATAAAAACAGTACTTTTCCACAGAAAAATTCTTTGGAAAAGTGCTGTTTTTATTCTCATTTTTCCGTGGAATAGTGCTGTTTTTTTTCTCAGTATGAATCTCTTCCACCACATCACGCCTGATTCGGTGAATATTATTCAGAATGTCATACCAGGCCAATAGTTTACTTCACAACATTGCCTAACTATTTTACAACTGGGTTCAAGTTTAACTATCACATCTAATTCAAAACGCGCATAAGAGTAGTACAAAGTGTGAAAAATTTCCCAACTGTAGTGCGAAAACTGATATCGTTTTACTGTGAGTCAAAATAATTTAAGTTGAAGAGCAAAATACTGTACACCAATTTGTGATAGTTGTCTATAGCAAGCTATATTAGTTTTTAGTTACTCTTCGATTTTTCTGGTGGTTATATGACAATTAATGCGACAATTTCCGGAAAAGGATGCCAATAAAATCGAAGGCATGCATGACTGCATGTAAAAAAACTAAACGTAGACCGGAAATTCTTAGTTTCTCACGTGCGGGATTCCTTGGAGATAGCGGAAGAGAGTTGTGGAGTACCGCTCGTGTTGGTAAATGATAGCAGAGTAAGTTTCAAGACAAGGTTGGCATTCCTCCCTCAATCCCTCCCTTTTTATTGACGTTAGCTTTCTCCTTCGGCTTTGCTCATTCTATTCGAGGCTCTTTCAAAGTGGATCAAGACAACTTCGTTCGCGATAGCCTCCTTTCCTTAGCATTCACGGGCATTTCCCCCGCGCACCTACCGGCCAGATGTCTCCCCTAAATCAACAAAGAATTCGCGCATCCAGGACGAAGGTTGCAAGGTCACCATGCTGCCGGAATGAACGCTGCCATAATGCCGACGGCCGAAGCCGCGCCGACACGTTCCCCTTCTTCCCTTCTGCCTCCAACCCACCCCCCACAAACCCCGTCACAAGGGCGGATTCCGGTATGACGATCCCCGTACGGGCGATTTATTAGCATGAGCACAGGAAACACATTGTAGCATAGGTTCGCCTGGTGGGAGAAAATGGTACGATTCTCTTAGGCTGAATTTTATCAGGGAAAATAAATATGTATGTCTCAAGTGAAGAGAGCTTCACATAAAAGACTCGGGTGGAAAACATATCAACTCTCCCTGTTTGCTCAAAGTGTTTCAAAGGAAAGAAAAAAACCCGCTTCCACTTTACGATTTCCCTTCTTCTTTCCATGGTTCCGTTAGGAGACTGCTTATCTCGAAGAAGTTCCTTCGGAAATCAAAATGGGAGAGAGGAGGAACGCATTGAGAAGTGGCGACCCCGTGCGCACTTAAAGCCCCTTGCTGAGCAAATATTCCCCCTGAAAACAAAGCCATTCGGATTTGCTGAATGTGACCCCGATACCTTCCGGCAAGTGTGATTTCTCCAGTCGTGTTTAAGTTTTAGCCAAAACGTTTGTCACTTCTGTAAACTTGAAATCTCGTAGAAGGAAACGGGCGACAGATTTTTTCAAGCACAATATAACAAGTGTGGGCGGCTCTTTGCGCTGTTGATACACGTCAGGCAATGAGTTTCTAATAATTATTGCTAAACGCCCTAGTGAACTGATGCAGTCTAATTGGCACGCCATCAAATCAACCAGCATGGGAACGACCGTCGCGTTCTACTCAGGCGACAAAAAAAATCAGGAGACTAGAAGAAAAAAAGAACGGAGAAAGAAGTATAGAAAACTGAGTATAGAGCTAAGAAAAAAGGACAAGCCAATAAAGGAATGCCTTCAGAGTAATGAAAATACAGAAAATGAAGAGCTAGACATAATTAGAAAGTATGACTTAGCCATTAAGACGGTAAAGATAATTTGCAGGGATGAGAAATAGAAAAGGGTACAATAAAGAAACTGAGGACAAGCAAGGTAGATTACTGAAGGAAGCTGAAGAAATGATGTCACGTTGGAATGAATAATTGAAGCGTATGAGCCGCTGAACGAGAAAGCCAAATACCTAAAGTGGAAGTTGAAGAAGAGTTAGTGGAGCCAGACTACATCGGAGAAAGTAATAAGTAATGAAGGTGGACTAACACCGAAACTTAGCTATAATATTTGTTTTATTCTGTGGAAGTGATCTACTTCATTTCACCATGAATAGGATAAAGTAATTTGTTAGACAAACTACACGCAGCCGCGAAAAAGATTTAAAATGGGAATACCACAGGAGTGGATGGGATAAGCCACTATTGTGGCATGTAAAGGAGTAGCTGCATTTAATGAGTGACAAGGGAATGAAAGACTTAGCAACTCAATATAATTGGATTTAATTAAGTGAGAAATGACCACTGAACTTTACAAAGACAGAAATATTACATCCGAAAAAGGAGAAAGGCTTTAAAAATTGTAAAGAATGAGTAGTTTAGCAGTGCATGCTGTCTTATACAAGTGAATAAAGAATTGAATTGAAAAATAATTGTATTCTTCTTAGACAGGTTATTAAATAAGAAAATGTAGCAGAAGGACAGTTCAGATATATGAGAGGAATGGGAGTAACATATGCGATATGTGTAGCCAGATCTTTAGAAGAAAGATAGATAAGTAAAGATAAAAGTTTGTCCTCATGATCCTAGACAAGGCTTTTGATTGTGTCCAATTGACATACTGATGACTATGATAAAGGGAAAGTGTGTCGGTATGAGGAACAGAAACCTGATACAAAATTTATATATGAACTAGGAAGCAGCCTAAAGGACACCAGAGAAGAGAATATTTTGGCGTAGCATGAGAAGTGAGACAGGAATATTGTTTTTCGAGACTCTATTTGACATATTTATGGAACAGATGTCCTTGGAATACTGGAAAATAAAAAAAAGGAGTGAACATCGGTGGGAAGATAGTGGGTTTCATTAGGTCTAGCATGATTCCACTGACGGAGAGTACCAGACATCTAAAAGGAACATTGTAACAGCTGTAGAACATGAAAGGAAAAGGGTTGAAAATAAATAAAAATATCAAAGTGATAAAAATAGTAACAGTAGAATTGATGTAAAATGTTTATTGAAGAGTTTTAAATGTTAAAGAGCTTATTAAAAGAGTAAGTATCTGCGTGTAAAGATGACGGAGAATTATAAATGTGGTACTGAAATGATAATATGAACAGGAATAAGGAAGCTAAGAAGAAAGAATTTCCAAACGCTGTGGGTTTAGTACTAGGTGAGCTCTAGCCTCACTTAAAATGCCAACCTTCGGGTTGATTACTGTGGTTTAACACAAATATTGAGATCAATATGGTGTGAAATTGGCATATTGTGATTGAGAGATTAATATTGTGTGAAATTAAACTGCGTGAAACATGAACTCTCCTCTAAGACTGGAAAAGAATAGAAGCAAGATGCGAGCGTGGAAGAGAATGTGATGCACCAAGTGGATGGACGAAGTTAGAAGTGAGGAATTTTTAATTTCCTAAAACGGAGAAATTTTGTTTTTCTAGCTATAGTATAAATAAATATATAACACCCCTGATATGCATTACTTAACCGAGAAATATTACTATCTTGAAGAAAAATTTACTAAGAAAACTCACAAGAATAGGCTTTCAGGATAATTAATTAATTAGATAAGTATTGGAGATCAGATTTACAACATCAGAGGTTCCTAACCGCTAATCAGTGGATACTGTCAAAGTAACCGAAAGGAATACAAAAATATACTTTCTATTGGCTGTGAAGGAATAATCTTTGGCTGAGGAGACCGATGAGGTTAAAAAATCTGGGGATTATACCATATTTTCATCATATTCATGAAGGGGTTATAGACTAAAAAATAGGTCAATAACCATCCTACTATTTATTGATACGCATATCAGATACTGATCACTTTTTAGAACTTTGTTTATTTCTATGACACTAAATTTTCAAGAATTTATGCTGAGTTACGTCTATGCTGTGCTGATTAGATACATTCGTGAGTGTAAACGAAAATTGAAAAGAAGACTCGAGAACTAAGGAACTGAAATTTTGATGTAATTGCAAAATAAATTCAAGTATTGTCTTAACTATTATAAAATTTATGATTAATTCTAAAAATTTACTAGGGAAAGAATACAAAAATATTTTTTTATTTTGGCAACATTAAATGTTTGAAAGAGGGATCAAAAACATTAACCAATCACTATGCTTTTATATAAGTAATCAGAATTTCCATCATCATATTCAGAAATATTACTTTACAAATAAAGTCTATCAGAGTGAGATCATAATGACTTTTGATAGTAACACCGAACCATTTATAAAGGTCCTGTTACAAAATGCCAACGGCCTTCTAATATGGGACGTAAATTTGATTTAAGAGGAAATATTCATTATTGTTTGGTTAATTCAGTTTACTTAACCCTAATCACATCGCCTAGTCCAACAAAAATATAAAACATTATTACTTTCATCCCCATTCTCTATCTAATTTTACTTTAATAACAAATTTAGAGGAAAATATATTACGAATACTAATAGGGTATACCTACGACTGAGTAACCGCTTTTCTACTGTCACACTTGATGCAGATGTTTTACAATGCTCAGTAGTATAAAATCTAAATAAGAAGGGGACCCAATTTTTTTTTAAACAGCTTTATTCAGAGTGTACCGAATACTTATTTAACATTTACGCACATATGCACATTGTGTTGATTGTAACACAGGTACCACAGCATACGCTACTCACTTAATAAATAACTATTAGGAAATTAATATATCGAATGAAAGGAAAATTTACTTAGCTAAAAGAGCTAGCTAAAAATTCAGCCCTTACTTCTTAATCACCGTAATAGTAATAAGCGACTATTGACTATAAATAATTTCTAGTCATGGCACACCTGTCTATTACCACTACATTACGACGGACATTCAGTACTTGTTCCATATAAATCTTATTTAGTGCATATGTTATTTATTATTCAGTTCGGGTTTCCCGGCTAACCCAAAGGTTGCAGGTACGATTCTCGCCCAGGAAATAGGTGTAGTGTTTGTCCAGAACAGTTTTTTTTATGATATAAGAAGTGCTAAATAGCTGTCGAAGCACTCGGGCTGTCGGGTCATCTTTATGGGTGAGCTAATCACCGGTTAAACGAAAGAACAAGGGTTTGGAACCCATCCCCGAGCACATTATTGTATGGTAAGGACTGGCTAGAAACAACAAGGGTAGGACGTAGAAAGTCTAACAAGACAAATTAAACAAAACCGACCCTATTTAAAAATAGGAAATGCTTTTGACAAAAAATAAAGCATATTCATAGAGAGGGCTATGACAAATTTCGGGGAAACGGTGGCTAACATCTCCCTCAAATATTTCAATCAGGTATCTGGAAATTTGAGTCGATCAAGTAAATACTAAAATCATGAAAAAAATTACGGGGAACTTTTTTTTACACTTATTGAACTAAACACGCATGTGTTGGTTTTGTTGCAAAAGTAAATGAAACCTAGCCATGATAACTCGTTTTCAAAGTTTAGGCCTACAAGGTTGCGTTTTATTCCAGATTTCCTCATTTTCACCCCAAGTTTATCTACTTTAGATCTTTTAAGGCAGAAGAAATATAACTAGCGGATATTTAAGTAATAATTTTCTTCTATTTTAAAATTTTTCATTTCACAAATTTTGAATAGATATTTCAAATTAAAATTCCTAAAGAGATACCTGGCACTTCATTGATATTTCTTAGTTCAACTCCTATAGATGAGTGGAATCAATAATGGTTTAAATGCAATCCAGGGCCACTCAACCTGCTATCGGTAAAATGCGATGATTATCAATAAAATTCTTAAATACAGAACAAGTGAAATATAGGACTTAGTCTTCAACCTCCAAATCAGGGTCACGCAATAATGACCCAAATTCACGATTGCTGACTTCAGGTTTCAATTCTGCATTTATCTCTCCAATCTTTGGTTCAACACAATTATTTATCCGTGAAAGGTATATTTCATTAATAACTCTAAAAAAATATAAATCTTGATATCACCAACATGAATATCGGTAAGTATTGGACAAGAAATTTAATGAAAAATATTTTTTGTATATTATAAAACCCGCGATAGTGCAAATTAACATAATAAAACTATATGATCCTTAGCAGTCGTGACAACAACTTCTTACTTACGTCTTCCACGAAATCTAATAAAGGCTATGAAAATAACGTGTTTCTCAGTTACTATCACAAAAGTCTTGTAGTTCAGAAGATTTCATTAAGAAAACCCATCAAAGAGAATCCTTTATTGTTAGTTATAGTCGAAATTTCACAGCATCACAACCTACAAAGAAGTCGTCTCATTCCTGTCTAACCTATTTCAAAAACTCTTCTCGGGTCCATTAAGAAGCCGTACACTTGTTAGATGAGTGGAAGAGGGTACGATGATAGCCGGGGTAAACCGTCAGTTCCGAAATGGTAGGGATGGGGTGGAAGAGGATCTCACGCTTTTGAATGAAAAATTTACGGAGACTCACAACAGGACTCACTGGGGCGCTCATTAAAAAAGTACCATCTCATTTTTTTTCGGAGGGAGCGAGAGAGAAAGATGGCGAGCGTGCGACAAAGTGGCGAATGGTTCGGGAGGGGAAAGGAAGTCTGAGGAGACAAGAGGAGTGGCGGATAAAGAAGGGGATCCGTGGCGGCTCGAGGGGGGGATGGGTCCGACGGAGAGGGAGAGAGGGTAATGGGGAGGTGGGGTCGGGACCCAAAAGGGGGTCAGTGGGGGAGGCGGAGCGTGGGGTGGGGTGAGATGGGTTGGGAGAGAGGGAGCGGGGGGTGGGGGGGTGACAAGGAGAGGGGTCGAGAGGGGGGGAAGCAGAGGAAAGCGGCGCGCGGAGGATCCCTTCTCGGCCGCCGCCGGGGCAGTGGCTGTGAGTGGGTCGGAGGCGGCAGTTGTTCCACTGCTCATCTCTTTCACTATCTCCTTCCTTCTCCCTCCCTCTCTCTCCCTCACACACATACACACAGACCTCCCTGCTCACTCACTCGCCTCGTCCTCTCGCACTGCCGTAAAGAAGTTGAGGGACCGCTATAAGGGGACCCCAAGAAGGAGGAGGAGAGTTGTGGGACACGAGGCGGCACGCTCGCATGTGCTCGGTGGTTAGTTGTGGCCGTGCGGAGAGCGAAGTGCGGTCTTATTGGGAACGGCGAAGACGGTGCTGTTAGAGAGGTCAAGTTCGAGAGACGGGCACCCCCTGGCGGGTGCGGGCCACCGCAAGAAGACGGAGTAGCGCGGCGGGTGCGGAGTATCCGGGTTGAGCGGGGAACGGCGCGAGGGCGGACACCGGAAGGATCCTACAAGCGGTGAGTCCGCGTGCGGTGATCGCGCCTCCAACCTTCCCGAAATGCAGCCGGTTGCCACACCCCCTTTTTCCCCCGGAAGCTCACGGAAACAGCTGACTGCAGCGAGAGACCTTTAATAAACCTGGTAATACGGGAACGATTTGTATTCATTTATTTACTCATTAGACAACACACGGACATATACCTGACTCAATTGCTGCTCAGAATAGTCTAAAATAAGTTCTTCCGCGATTTATATATTTTCCCTTCGATCGTCGATAACGTTTTCGCAATAGATCCAACACAATAACTCCTTAATGACTAAAAGGCAGGGACTAAAGTAACTAAAGGTGATCAAAAGTGTTCACAACAAACTCCCAGAAGAATATAATTGAATAGACCGAAAAGACATAATAGTTTTGCAAAATGAATATATAGCTGATATGTTTACATTAATGAAGTCTCTGATTAAGATAATTGAGAACCTTAGTTTCCGAAAGCAATGCCATAAGATATTTGGTATTTATTTATTTAACCTGGGGAGAATTAGGCGAAATCGCCCACTATCTGTGATTAAATTAACTACCTCTGCAGTTTCCACATTATTTTACATGGAAACTGCAGAGTTAGTATGGACTTCCACAAATTTTTACCTGCGAAAAGTGTCATACAATGTTAAGATATAATGCTGCAAATCATTATTCGAAAGGAAAGCCTTTAGATAAACGCTCTACATTTTCATTCAACGCGGTGATTTCAATGCTTGAATCTTGAAAATTTCTATGATCACTTATACACAATGGTTTTCAGATGATGCATATACTATAAATAAGATAGCATAAAGTAAAGTGTAACTATTCAGTAAATGAAAATTCTTAGTACCGGCAGAACCCTGTTTATTTACTGCCCTGTTTATGCCTGCCCCAATTTTGGCGTTACTGTAAATACTAATTTACGTTAGATTCACACTGTCGCGCTAATGAATACTCCTCCTCAGAGTTATCAAGAGTCTTCAATGGTCAAGCGACGGAACGAAAAAATAAAAAGTAGTAATGTGGGGCACGAAGGCACTGTTTTCAGCGTACGAAACGGGATTTTTAGAGTGCAGACAGCAAAAGAATTTGAGTCCACAAGACAATTTGGAATGAACGCGTAAAGCCTACATATCAATTGATATTCATAAACTTTCAAGGAACTAATATACGTGCTCTTGCTTATATTGCTCAGATGTTTAATCAATGAGACGTGATACAACTAGTTAAGTTATTACTGATCACAAATTTCTCCCAAAAATTTATGAAATGTAAAATGAAATTGCAGATACAATTAGAGTATTTCATTTCTAGAAGATTAAATCCTTTTTGTGTTTAAATCCTTTTTTTCAACAAGTGTTGATTTATGTAAACGAGAATCAAGAAAACACTGATCCATCAGTTCTAAAGGCACAACCATGAAAAGAATGACCTATCCTCCTCTAAAAGGTATAAGGCTCACACATAAAATGAATTACGACAAAAGCAACCTTCTCTTTCCCGCATTCTGAGAAGTTAATTTTATTGTTGCATATAGTACTGTCACATTTGGACGGAGTCATTCCATTCTACGTACATAATCATGCCAACGTAAGAAATATGGCCATACCAGCTTCACGTTTAAAACTACGTTTCTTAGACGAATTTATTATGATATATTTGTAAGTCATGTGGATATCATCTTATCACATACTGATTACAAGCGTTGAAATTAAATGCGATAACTTAAGTTGTAGATAAACTCATGACTGACCCATCATATGACGATAATCAGAATAACAGAAATCAGATACCCTGTAGGTACCCTTTATTTTTTGGTTCAAGTGTTAATTACTCGAGGAGGGGAAAGCTTTTACTCATTATTAAGTAAGTTGACTAGACTAATTCATAAAAGTAATTATTAAAAATAATTATTACTTTAACATCTAAGGGACACCATATGGATGAAAAATATACACTTATTTTGAGCAGCATAAAGCAGAACAAAGCAATAGAATGATGGTTCAATGTTTCTGTGATAAATTTGAATGTAGTACTTCTTCCCGGTCATCTTTTATGGGATCATGTAGTGCTATCTTCAAGAGCTTATGGCAAATTTTAGTAAGAGAGTTCTCTTTCCTATGTTTTAATTCTGCACAATATGATGAATTTGGAACTAATAGCATAATAATTCACTATTTGTACTTTTTCTCTAGTAGCCCCTGATTTGTTTACGTTTAAAAAGATATTTTTTTCATAGGTATCATTTGACAAATTTTCAGTTTGTTTAACCAAGCTTCTAGACCTTGTAATGAGGGCATAAAAATTTAAAACATTGGTTAATAGCAAGAGGAGGAGAACAATTCATGTCTCCTTATGTACGATTTTTAATACAAGGTGTAAAGGAATTAACGCTGCTATTTCTACATGATAATTTATTTGGCACGACCATGGTTTCGTAGCTTTACTACATCATCAGGTACAAGTCCGTGGTGTTGCTGG
>WURS02446959.1:0-14473 GCA_011762765.2 Rhinocypha anisoptera
GCATGCTGAGAAATAAATTAGGACGTTCAAATTTTCCGTGCATGATCCCTCCATTTTAGGAGAAATCAATTAGATAATGCATCATACCATGCAACATGTAATGTGACGTTATGACAAAATAATTAATAAAAAATACTAGGTACCTACCTTGTACCATGTTTTCCTTTTCGTTCTCGACCACAATCACTGTTTCATTTTCTGAAATACGTAATTTAAGAATCAATATTATTTATAAAATTAAAATATCTTAAATATATAGCTCTAAAGAAATGCCTAAAAAAACAATTACCTACTAATGTAGAGGAAACACTGGCCGAGCTTCCCAGGTCGTACGCCCGGTCTGAACAAAGCAATATAAGTAAATGCAATGAGCATTAATCGAAGAGAAATAATTGAAAGGAGGCGGTCGTGTCGAATACTTCAGGGAGCGCATCGCGGACTACGGCTTCCAAAATTGGGAGGACGCTCCCTCCGCACCGCAAGTTACCTCGGTCCCCTCCTTTTCCGTCGCCCCATATTACCCCGCGTACGTCTCCCATCAATTCCCACAGGCACCGCGGCAAGAGGACTTCTACAAGGGGGGAAGCGCAGGGCCGGCAATGGGAAATTATGGACCCTATAGTGCATCGAACGTCGGACTTGAACTTACGGGGAACGGTAAGGTTGGCACCACCGTGATGTCCGCGAGGTATGGAGACATCATGACAGCAGGAGGTTACGCCCCTGACGATCAGGTCCCTCACCAGACGAATGGCTACCAGCACTTTCCCGTGCAGCACCAGCAGGCAGAGGTGTTTTGTCACACACCGTCGGTGGTCATAAGCCACACTGGAAGTGGAGTACCCGGAGAACAACTTCCCCGTTCACATTACGGACTGCATCCCAAGTCCGTAGGCGTGAAAGGGGGGGAGCAGGTGAGTCTCTGGGGCAATCCGCCGGTGCAATCGAGTCCGTCGCTGTCCCCGGGTAGTGACGTCGTATTCAGGAGACACCAATGCCTGTCGCACGGATTCTGTGGTACGTTGAAACCCGGCGAGAACCAGGCGTGCCATCAAGTGCAGTCCTTCAATGTGCAGCAGTGGATGAGAAGTGACTCGAGTGACCCTGCGGTGAGAGGATTGGCCAAGTCCGGTCCGAAGGAAGAGAAGGCGGCGAAGAGCAAGGCGTCGACCTCGGCCAAACAGCCGAAGCGTCACTCGTCCCAGGATTCCACGCGACGAAGGAACTCTGCCATATCCTGCTCCAGTAAGTAGTCTTGGAATTGTCAGCCGTAATAGCCCTTTCAGTTGAAATGTTCATCTCCCGCTTCATAATGGTAGCATAATTTGTCCTGGTCGAGTACTCGTACAGCTCTCGGTGAATTCGTGACGCAAAATTAGTCACACGCCCCTTGTAGTATTTGACGAGCCTGACGGAAAAATCGAATTATCGCAAAAATAAATGACCACACATATATAGAGGGGTAAACGGTATTCTGTACGAAGGTAATGCTGCTTAGCACAAAAAATTATTGAATGTCAATTCGCTCGTATATGCTACTTTCATCAGTTTTAATAAGTAACTGATAAGAGTTCTATCAGTTCGTAAGTAGGATATCTAAAAATGAATGTTATATATGCACGCAGATATTTCATACTTATGACTTGATATTCTGTTAGCCAATGACGGTTATTCATCTCGCATGACTAATAATATTGTAAGTAAATTCACCCCATTCCTTATGTCAATTCGAATCCATTTTTGTTCTATGACCTGATGCCACCCACTTATTAGTGTATCCCTGGAAATACATATCCGGTGTGTTTTCTCTTCCTATCACACGTCTGAGATCTATATTTACATTACGAGACAAAATATTATAAAACACCATTAGAAATGTGACGGAAGATAACGGGATTAATGGTTAATATAATTTTTGTAGTTGCATTCATTTTGCACGCGGATTTTAATGGGTCTTATCAATAGTTAAAGTGTATCCTGTAAAGAGAATGGAAATTTTATAAAGTTAACTTTCTTGAACTTTACCGTTCTATGTATAAATATATATATATATTCTCCTAAATATGCCCTCTTAATATAATCTATATATAGGCAAGTAATATCAAAAGGGATATTGATAGTTCTTTAAGATAGTAACCGGATTTGCTTTCAGTAATACATGCCATAAGCAATCCATTTATTTGAAAACATCTACATCCATAAGCTCATACCAATTTGACAGATTACAGTAGTACGTATAAACGTAGGAACGACTCATGTTGACTGATGGATGTTTACATGGGCTATATCACTTTGGTGTTCTTTTCTTAGTTGTTAAAATTCGCTTGCTTCTTTTACAATTCTAATCGTCCCTAAAATTCAAATGGAAATGAAAGCTCGGTTATCCTCTAACAGTTTATCAAAAAATTCTTTTTAATGTCTTCTTTGTTTGAGGACGTATACTATGAACCTTTTTGCCACAATAAAGGTTGAAAACCATCCTTGTTTTTCATGCAAGTATGGACCTTCCATGAAAGAAAGTTCTGACCGACTCTCTTTTCAGGCAAATGTTACTCTATACTCCCCAATCTGGATCCAAAATATTATTATTTCCTTAAGATATTCTGTAGTACATTTTTCTCCAGTTGGTGGGTTCCTCTGTGTATTAATAAAAGGTATATAAGACTATATGAACCATTCTGAGGAAGTAGCACTACTCATCTGGTATGTTTTCAAATGCGGTACCACGCTGAAAACCGTAGAGTGGAAACCTTTTGCAAGACCCTTTACAGACCCGGCTACGTCTTCTCCTTCGGGATTTTCACATCCTGGTACTCCTGAACTCTAAGGGTGTCTCCATTCCTTGAGATTACAAATTTGAAAGATATTTTGCAGGGATATTTGTTGTGGGTGGCCTCCCTTATGATGTGTATGACGTTTTGCGCTCGAGCGATTTCCTTCTGTGTGTAATGTAATCATCAAAACCTGTCGATTCGCCTCTCCATCTCCGTGCTATGTGGCTATCGCATTTGCAATAACTCCTCCACCTTACGTAATCACTTCTTCGATCAATGACTTCCCTCACCTCCAAAAAATGACAAACTGCATTGTTGCCGACTAGGTTAGCCTGACGGGTAGCTCACTTGCCGGCTAATCCAGAGGTCGCGGGTTCGAGCCTCGCCCCGGGCATGGTTGTTTTGTTCTCCAAGTAGGTTTTATCATCGAAAGGAAAATGTGCGAAATGGCCATAGCCGTCGACACACCTTCTCTAATACTCCATTCTTCCCTAAAAATATGCGGTCAACCTGAAACACTCCTCGGCAAAGAAATCATCCCCACCGCCACAAAGCAATATACTCCATGCCAGCGCGTATAGATTGTCGGAGGAAATATTGGTTGAATGTATTGTGCTGCAATTGGAGGCGGTTTATTTCAATGAAGAGGACATTACAAAATGGACGAATGACATTATAAACCCCGTAATACTACGGTAGATAAGATCTCGCACGTAACATCAGGGGGATAGATTGTAGAACGGATAGATTAAAAAAGTCATTTGTCCCTCATACGATTGGAGTTAAAAACAGACATGGTCCTGGGATTAGTTAGAAAAAGTAGTGTGTATATTTTGTAGTTATTTTGCAGGCATATTATTTACATGTATACGAAGTTTTCTCGGGTTTTCCACCGAATCAGGGGTTCCATTTTGGCTAAAATGGAACCCCTGACCCGATGGAAAAAGCCGGGAAAACTTCGTAAATATCATTCACCGGGTAAGCACCATATCTTACTTTATTTTTACATATAGTTTTAAGTTGTTCCCCCATGATGTGAATGATGTTTGTTAAATATTAAGGTGCTCGTTGAAAATTTATCTTGCAGGAAATATAATTGGTTACTATGCCGTCCATTTGAGTAATATCTTGGTACTAATGTGAAAGTAAGATGAGAGAAGTTTGAAGACGGCGTTGGTGGCTTTCAGAGTAATACTTGGGAGTAAAAGAAAAGAATAGGTTTCTTCTGTTTTGCCCTTCTTGGAATACGCTGCAGGTATATGGATTCATCAGGAAATAGTCTTTATTTTAGATTCTGTGCAGCGGAGAGTTAGAGATGTCAAAGACTTGAAGTAGGGGAATCGGATACTTGGCAAGTTCCACATATATTTTTATTTTTTCCTGGTCAGTTGTTTAATTACGCTACGCAACATCATGAGGTTATTATGTTGAATAACATTTAAACCAGTGTAAGAAGCTTATTGGAGATATTAGGTTGGGGACCACTTGTTGAGCATAGGTTGAGGTACAGGTTAAATTTATTATATAGGTTTTAGGCTGATCATTTCAGCGAAGACGTAAAAAATATATTACAAGCCCCGACATAGTGCGATAGATCAGATTACGTACATAAAGTCAGAGAGCTAGACTATCGAACGATGTTAGTAATAGTATTTTTCTTTTAGCGTGCATCGACGGCTATGGTCATTTCGCAACTTCATATTATTGAAAAAACCTTATTGGACAAATACAGCACCCATGCCCTGGGCGGGAAACGAACCTGCGACCTTTGGGTTAGCCGGCGAGGGCGCTACCCTCCATGTTAACCCGGTCGGCACAATTAGATATAAAATGCCATTTCTTCCACGCATAATTAGAGACCTAAATAAATATGACCACAAGATAATAGTTATGCTAGTTAGTGTATATATGTAGGTATATTATCGCTCATGTTTTTTTAAAAGTAAATATAAAATGATTTTGTTCCCGCATGACATGTGTTTTCGTATGCATGTCATGCGGGAACAAAACAAATTAACATTTATATTTCTAAAAAAAACATGAAAGATAATATGCATTTAATACACTAGCTACTATTATCTCCGAGAGTGTGGTGATAATTATTTTGGTTTGTAATTGTTCGTGGAAAAATGACATTTTATATTTATATGTTCGACAGTCTACCTATCTAAGTATATGTTCGTGATCTGATCTACCATTGTATGTCAGGGCTCGTAATATATTTATGATTTTTTCGCTGAAGTGATCATCCTGTAATCTGCATAATATATTTTACTTGTACTTCAACCTACGCTTGACGGGTGGTTCCCAACCTATAATTTCTCCAATGATAATCTTGTTACACTGCTACTTTGGTCGTGACAACCTTTGATGTAACATGTAATTAATTTCTCTGCATGTGAATTTATTTAATATTCGTAGGTGTGTATGTGGGGTTGCATGCCTGGTGATGGCTCACTCGCCTCCTGCCACACGCTCTTGCGGCGGCTTTCAGGGTATTATGGAGATGTACCATGGTTAGTGGGAAAAATGAAATTATATGTCGCGTTGGATGTATGACTCCCTGGAAATGAGCAATGATAGATAGTTTGGCATGAATAAGTTTATTGTCAGTTATCACTACATTTCTCCGAAAATAGTATATAATCCATGGAATGTAATATAAAAAGTCTGGGTATTATGTAGATGTAGATGAAGTCAAGGAATACGCAGAGCGTATTGGAGTTCTTTCATGCCTACCATTCTTTTCGTACTGAGGAACGGCCAAAATTTACAAATCTCCGGCGTTCAGCAGCTCTCTAGAAGCCCTTGTCTTGCCTGCTCTTTACGTTATGGAGTCCTCAATCAAACACACCAAGCTTTATTTTTTCTCGTGGCAATGATTTAGCTATCTATCGCATTTTCTTTGTCAAATTCAGTTTTTTACTAATACTCTAGTGGATTCTAGGTACTAGCCTTTTATTCCGAAGTGGCAAATCTAAGGTGACATGGAATCTTTTTTCACTTTTTCATTCCATTTTACCGTCACATGTCTAACGAAGCGCAACTCCTTTTAGGCTGATGGTCACATTTTTCTTTTATGTGCACCCCATGAAAGGCTTTCGACTATGTGTGATATCCAAGTATTTGTTTGTTCTCAGTTTATTACTTCTATGACAACTCTTGGAAAAATATTATATATTCTCTTTACTTCTTAATATTATATATTTTTATGAATGCATGGCATAGCTGATGCAAATCATTCAGGAGTATTAATTAAGGACAATGACAAAATTCACGCTCTGTGCGGGATTCATACTCGTGACCCTTGGGTTAGCCGGCGAGCGTTCCACTCGGAAAACACGCCTGAAAATCGCTTAACTTTCCATTAATTTCTTAATCTTTGAGGATTTTTATCTTTTACTTTGGGAACATTTTTAAACGCTTTCTTAAATTTGTACAAGTGTGTACTCATCTTGTTTTTATTTGCATACAGTTCAGCGAAATTAAACCCCTATTAATTCATGTACGTCGTAGCGTACTCAATAAAAGCGGCCGTGAGGACTTACGCATGTAGTTGCGTGTGCTTTCCCCGTCGCGCCGCCCAAGTTAATCATGTTGATCCCCCTTCCGATTGAGTGCCTTTGCTTAATAGTCCACGGGGATTTGCCAAGGGAGTTGCCGACGGGTCATCACTCATGCGGCGAGCCTCTGGTTCAGTGTCAAAAGAACTCCTCCTCGTCGCCCAACCCTTTCTTGGCGTTGATCTCTCCCTTTCATGGTCATCTACCTCCATCAGCCATCAAGAGCGCGGAATTACACTTCGCCATCGGTATCCGGCGTCTTCTCTCGGTGTCGCCAGCAACGCCGTACTCAGCTGCCCCACCACCCCCATGCGGTGGACCGGGGAGCAGGTCGCGACACGTATTAACGTTTGATACTTGGCGAAGGTTCATTCGCTTGCCTGCCCCCCATGTCTCGGAGGCTTAGGACGCTGGCGGGAACGTGGAGTATCCTCTCTGTTAGGAAGATGCGAGGCCAGTTTACGCGCAAGCGATCGTTTACACGCGTTTAAGCTTCCAGGTTCTTCAGATCTCCATATTTGAGTGATTCCTTAATTTTAACTTTAACGATACCTTTGGTTTACCACAGTAATCGACTCGGGGCTCGGTAAAATATTTAGGCGTAATGATAGCTGAAGGACTTTCTTGGGGAAAGCATATTCGGGAAATTTGCGGAAGAGCCAATAAATATTATGATTCGTAAAAATAATCCTTGGTAAATGTAATGAATAGATAAAAGAACGGTGTTATTTTACGCTTCTTGAGTACCCTTGGAGTGTATGGGATCCCCATGAGGAAGGATAAGTCTTAGAATTAGATCGAATCCAACGTAGAGCCCTTAGATTTACGAAATGTCGTTATGGTGAACATAGCTGTGTAACCATGTAATTGGAGAAATTATGTTGGGAGGCACTCGTTGACGTAGGCTGAAATGTAAGTTAAATTTATTGTGTAAATTTGAAGCAGGTTATCTCAATGAAGAAGTTAAATGTATATTGAAAACCCCGTCATACTATGGTAGATCAGATCAAGCATGTAAAATCAGGGAGATAGATTTAAAATGCCATTTTCCCCCTTGCGGTGGCTTTCAGGTAACACAGGTACGAGTAAAAGAAATAATGCCAAACGAGTGGGGCTGATTAATTAATGTATACATTTCAAAATATCCAATTTTAGGACGTTGAACCTTCATCGACGTCAATAACGAGGACATTGTTAGCATCGGTAAATTTATTTAATTTCGTGCTTCTAATTTTAAGTGTTTTACAGCTCGCCTCTCGCTAATGGCATAAGATATTTCAAAAATATTTCATACCACTCTCCGTGAGATCTCATACGGTTGTCATTTCCGGCATAAATGTTCGTTTATTAGATGAAGGCACTCCTTTCTTCGCCCTTTCATCAATGGTTCGTCAGTAATCAAAGATTCTGAAATTTCGTTCACCTGCCCGCGCCGTTCCTCTCTCTCTCTCTCTCTCTCTCCGACTTGCTTCGGAAAATAATGAACAGTCGTAGTGCCGAGAAGTCCTTATTAGTTGGCAAGTCTGCCGGCTGATATTCCGACGGAATTCGGGTGCGGGTTGTAGTTATAACAAACAATGCTCGGGGAAAACACGCTCTTGGCGCGAGACGCCCTTGTTTTTCACCTTTAGCGAACGACCTACGAGATTTCTGAAACCAGCGGGAAATTGGAGGTCAATGTCATCTGTTTTTCTCAGGTCAACGGTTTACTATGGAAAAGACTACCTTAGACGACACATTCATTTGAGCACGTATGGAGGAATTTCACTGCTCTTCGCAGTGCTTCACAGTCTTCATATGAATGAAAATAATGTGCGAATGCAGGCGTATTTCAGTTGAATTTAGTGGCTGAAATAACTTTCCAAAATTATTTGGGACCGCTTTTGATAACCGGTATCGTCTCCATGAGTTGAAATTATTCTGGATTGTTCTGAAATGGGATTACACAAGGATGACCTATATTTTATCTAAATGAAGTTCGATAGCTTTTAGAAATTTTATCTATAAACTCTACGCTATTTGAGTAGCATTCTACATTTTAGTATTACTGCATCGCGGCTACATAACCGATGTTGTGAGACTAAATGAACAAATTATATTTTAATTGTTATTGTGTGTGCTTAGGGAAGATCAACGCATGCAAAGAATAATAAATTGAAATACCAGAGCCATATCTCGCTATTGTTTGGAAGCATGTATGGGATACTTTGGAATATATGGTGAACAAATCAATGGGTCCAAATGGTGCCTGATTTCATTCTGGTGGGTATATAGTGGTGCCTGATTTCATTCCCACTTTTTCAGCGACGGGAAAAAAATTATAGAGGATGAATAGAGCAACGTGGCAGGAGATCGTATATCAATTTATTGAGTCATCTAGTACATCTGATATAATCTATAATGCTGTCCAGGGGTTTTCTCTTGTTATTGAGTATTGTTATTTATTCGTTTTCATAGTGGTAAAGGTAAATATACTTGACATAATACAGTAATAATTGTTCCTCTGGGAATCGAGAAATACTATTGAGAGTACGCTTTATAGCCACACCTAAATTATTTTTTTTCTTGTTGAATACTACAGTACAATTAACGACGGCTTTCCTAAATTGTTGTTTAGTTTTTCTAATTCATCAATTTTCGGGGGCAGCGGTGGGAAAGCAAACATACTTTTCACCTGAAAGTATGTTATTTTAATGGATTCATCGCTGTTGGTTATACGAAATAAAAAAAATAGTTCTGGCCCCTGTATACTGCTAATGTGGTAGTTTGTGCGATTCTATCCGTAAGGATGGTAACAATGAATGCTCCATGGAGCAACGTCCTCGCTAACAATCACCTCCATGAGTGAGCTCGGGGGGTACGGAATATATCTACCCTTTAATTACCTACGTAGTTCTAGGATGCTAAAAACTCGAGAGCATTTGAGTCATTCTCTCCGCTCTTCGTCCGGTCATATCGACGGATTCCACCAGAATTATTTCTTCAAAGAGCCTCAAACTTATCGCCTCCTTAAATAACCTTGAAAGTTGACGTGGCAAGTAGTTTCGCTGGGACGATTGCCCACGGAAAACAGCCGTTCTCGACACCTCGCTCTCCCGTCTGATTTTTTTCTCTCTTCCCTCATGGTTTCGAAATTCCTCGCCAGGTTGCTCCTCTGGGACATACAGGCGGTGGGGGCGGAAGATGTATTTCGTGACCAACTACGGAGGAAGTTTTGACTCGAGTTCTAAAAGCCAGACGGTGATAAAATTTGGGTCAACGAAAATGTAAACGCGATAGTGAAGTGGGATAGTGAAGAGTATTTTGTGGAAGCGAGGCGAGTGGCCGTGTTGTTTTTCTTTCTTCCCTCCGTGGGGGATTATTCACGTGACGTGGGCACTAAGGTCTTTTTACTCGGCGACCGGCGTGTAGTTTCGCCCTCCCCGGGGACCACCCAGTTTAAATTTATCAAACCATTTTGGAGCGGAAACTATGAACCACCCGGGTCAATTTAGTTAAGGGTGAGGTAAAACTTCGGTTTTTGAAAGGTTGTTACGACCAGCGAAGTATTATTACAAGGTTGTTGGTGGAATTAGGCTGGGAGCCAATCGTTGGGCTTAGGTTGAAATACAGATTAAATTTACTGTGTAACTTTGAGGACATATATATGTCTTCATATATCTGAATTAAACCCTGTAGATTATATATATCTGAATTATATATATCTGATATACATATATCTGAATTAAACCCCTACGGTAGATCAGATCACAAACAAAGTCAGAGTGATTGATTGTACGACGGCTGGATTAAAACGTCTTTTTTCCTTAGTACGGTGAGATAACAGAAAATATATGGTTGCAGTCGCGATCAGGGTAATGAGGAGTTCGTAGTTGTTCTAGTTCTCTTGCATGCGTGTCATACATTCCAACATTGATCCCGCATGAACTAATTATGGAGTATTTTGCATGAAAGGTATTGATCTATTCCTAAATATTTATGCATGTATGCATGGCGTGTAGTCATTCACTACCGCACGCCCTTGCAACAGCTAGCAGGGTATTTCGTGGATGCAAATACAAATTTCATGTGGCTTGCCTTTGTTGCGTTACTGACTCCCTTAAATAAAGGTAATGGTTTTTGATGTGCATTGGTGGGACTGCTTTATGGCTATATTAAAAAAAAATTGTAATTCTACATAAAGATTTATGTTGAATTACAGTTTTTCGTTTCAATACAATATGAACGTCTAGAAAAGGATGTTATGGTTCAATCAGACACACACAAACACGTATTACTCCGAAACTCTTTAAATATGGGGATAACTATATCAGGCAACTAGTCAGGGGAATTAGTATTGTTATAACAAATCGAAATTGGGTGTCAGTTAATTTTAGCGTTATATGCATTGTAGTACCTGTTGCGGCCAACACGGATACGCTTAGGGTAAAACGAATTTTTTTAATACTGGTTTGTTGGGCCTTCAGTTATTGCAATATATACTACACTATTTTAAGATCAGTACAGAAGCGATACATTTGATGGAAAATATAAACACAGAAATCATTCCTAATATAGTTTTGGATATAATTTTAATAAATATCTATTGGAAGGTGTGTGAAAGGTATGTACACGCCACTTGAACCATCTATGGAGTTGCACCAAAAAAAAAGAGTTTGTTGCTGACAGCCATGTCTTTATACCGAAACACGTATCGAGACATCCCTATCAAGCTCTGTCAATCCTATTGTGGAGACCGTCTCCAGAGCGTCTCCTTTACTCTAAGGGTGTTTTTCGGGAAGTGTCAGCGTTCAAGCCTTAGAATCTAATAAAGCAGAATATGGGAAATAATTAGTTATAGCAACACTCGGAGAACGGTGGTTCTGAAATGAATGGGTTGCAAATGGTCACCTTGATCACCGGCTTCATACGCATGTTATTATCCAGTTGCATTGGTAGTCGTCAGGGAAATTTTTTTTTATTACACGAGTTGACAAATGACACACTGTAATGTATATAATATATGTGAGTTTTTCGATTATGTATGTTTTATTTGGCTAAGGTGCTGAATCTCCTTTTTGTATGGATGCATTTATTTAGGGTGTTCCACATTAATTTTACATGAGGGCATTAATCAATGTCTAATTCATGGTAGAAAGAAAGTATGTGGTTTCATAGAACGATTTATCGTAAAAATAAATACAGCTCTTCTTAGGGTATATAAACAGAATATATTTCTATATATAGAGCGTAATTCTGCCACATTTGTGAAAGGTTGTTACGTCCAACGTAGTAGTGTAACAAGCCTATTGGAGAAATTCGAATTGGAACCACTTGCTGAGCGTAAGTTGAAGTATAAGTTGAATTTATTATTTGCAGATTTCAGGAGGATCACTTCAGAGAAAAATTCAAATATATATTACAAGCCCCGACACACTACGGTACATCAGATCTCGTACGTAAAATCAGAGAGATAGACTTTTTAATAAGCAGAACATATAAATGTCCATTTTTTCCCAATTAGAGACCAAAATAAATTACCACAAGCTCGGAGTTAATGGTTAGGCTAGCTAGTCTATATATGTTTATATTATCTTGCATGTTTTTTAAATTAAATGTTAATTTATTTCGTACCCACATGACATGTACACATTTTCGTTTTTCATTGAAATATTTGCGTGTAAGTAATTTATTTTCATGTGTATTATATCTAAAATATGCATGTGGGAATGCATGCCTGGTGATGGCTCGCTCACTCCCTGCCACACGCCCTTGCGGCGGCTTGCAGGGTAATTCGTAGACGTAGAATATATCATTATGTGCCTTTTTTCTAATTTAGTTATCGTCTAGCTTCCAGAGAAAATTAGACGACGTTATCCATCTACCCGATGCTGCTCGAGTGGTTTGTACATTGGGACCTTCTGTCAGTCTATAATCCATTTTTTGACGATCGGTTAGTTGTCTTCCTATACAAGGAATATATGGTTTTAGAATCTATGCTGGAAGATACATAGGCCCACAGCGTGTATGGGAATGAAAAGGGTTCTACTTCCGGGATGGTCGGTTTTCCACAGTTAACATACGGCCTCATGTTTCCGAGAATTACTTGGAAACTTCACTCCGTCCACTTGGGTTTTCACACGCTGCTCTTCTTGCAAAAACTCTTCAAACCTTCTGCTTCCACTCCCGGCATTTCCCGCGTGACGGTTTGACTTATTGTGAGTCATGTCCACCCTTCTTCCTTTTCTCCCCTCCTCTTACATGGCTATAGCTCATTTCTGTCTTGTCTTTCGAGACCACAGATTTTCTTTGACTTTACATAGGAAATGCGTGACTGAGCCTTCTATAACTGCGCAAGACTAGTATTTTTCATAACCATTAGTGAGGTCATAGCTAAGCTATCAATTCTATTTACCCGAATACGAGGTTTTGATTGGTAATTACCATTAGTTATGTTCTGGGAAGTTCATGTCATTTGATCAATTGAAAGTTTTTAGAAAATCTAAAAATATAACTAATATAATAAGGTTACTTAGGCAATATTCCCCTACTCTTCCGTTAGCTCCGTCTTCCGACTTGTCTTATTGCAATGACTATACTTGTCAAGGTTGATATTCCTAAGGAAAATCATTATCATTTATTCGTCACATTTTTGAGTCAACCGTTAAAGATATACACTAAGGTTTTTGTTTTTTCACTTCGGAGTAGATGGAAAAATGTTACAGGAACCAATTGATTTCTTATGATTTACGTTCCCAAATGCCTTTACTTTGACTGCTGGGACGAATGCCTTATTTTGACTGCTGGGAAGTACATTTGATGTTATCTAGGTATAGCACTATAAATTTATTCCCTTAGGATGACATTAAAGCATTTCAGTAGTCTCTGGTTCGATGGATTTCGCAAAAAGAAGTAGAAATTGATCAGGTATCGCACTAAACTTAGCTATAAGAGTCGGCACATTTCGTGCATGATACGTGTCATTGAATGCCATAGTTTTGTAATTATTAGAGCTGAATGCCACTAACATTAAATTGGGAACAAATTATAGCAAAAAATAACTTTCTTCATATCTTTCTCGGCATTTTTCATGTTATAAATCGTTCAAAAACTAATTGTAAAGTTTTCCATCCTGCTTCGGAATTTTTTTATAGCCCTAAACCATTTTAGAAGAAGATACTTAATACAACTATATTTTACAGTAGATAATGAAGAAAATACTGAGTAAAATATTATGTTTTACCCAGTAGATGGCGAATAAAAATGTTGATAGATGTTTTAATTTATATGAAATCTTGTTTCGGCATCTTTTGTTTATAAACTTAGAAATACATGTTATAATCAGAAGGAAGTCACTATGCATCATGAAAATTGTAATTAATATTCAATCTTACACTTGGAACATTAATTTTGATTGATTTGTCGATAAACGTCTACTAGTAGAAAGTAGAAAAGCCTACAAATATATGTTGCCAATTACATCTGATGGAAAGAAAGTTGAAAGGTTATTCTATAGATTCGTTTTTTGGCGGTGAGCTGGATTAACTTCGTGGGCGCTTTGGGCTTGTGTCTCCAATAGGGATTTTTTCCTTCGATTTGAGGATACTCTAAATAAACATAGCCGTTGATGTACCCTAAAAAACAAAACATACTACCTACTTATTATTTTTTCCTCCACGTTCCTAAAAAATTCATTACGGAAGCAAATTACGGAGTTAACGGAATGTAAACTTCGCAATTATCCTATTAGGACCTATCACTCAAAAGTACTTCCATATTGCACGTCATCAGGATTTAAATTAAGATGGGTTGAATGCTAATACTTAAGGCCATAATCAATTTTAAAGAAATCTTATTCTTACGTAAATAAAGGAATACAATAACGGCCGTAATTATGGAGGCGAGGGTTGGGGCAGCGATTCCTGATTTCTATAGAAATGGAAAAAGGAAATAAGTTGAGCGAGTTGGCTCGGAAGATCGGCTGGAATATGCTTTTCCTTTCTTTTTCGGAGGAGCGAGGATATCGCCGCTTCTTCTTCCTCTCCTCCCACTCCTCCCGCGGGAATATCCTCCTCCTCCCTTCCCACACCGTCTCCCCTCTGCGCTCTCCCCCCCCCCTCCCGCACCCCCCCCTCAGACCCCCAACCCCGCCCCGCA
>WURS02446970.1:0-14473 GCA_011762765.2 Rhinocypha anisoptera
TATATTTATTTATTTATCTATATACCTACAAATAGGGTCGTAAAATTCCCTTGAAAATTATTTTTCTTATAACTTTCTTGGTTTTTCAGATCTTAAATTTTTATACCATTAACAGAGATTCATTACAGAGGAGTTATCTATCTTGTTAAAAATATCTATCATTGAAACTTTTATAAAATATTTATTGCGTATGGTCTTATGTCAATCACTTCCTTATATTCTTTGAAGACATTATGAATGTTGAAAACAATTATCCTTATTATCCTAAACACGTATCCAATACTATGAATAATACGACTGGCTAGTGCATTAATGGACAAAATATGTTGGACGAATTCCAGGTATTAATTAATTAAAGTTCAAGTTCAGCTCAATTTGGCCAATGTGTGGGTTCATATGTATACCACTACAGAGACATGATCGTTTTGAAGTTAACTACCCCAAATAAATTAATATCCATTGGCAGTAAACATTTATTGATGGAATATTATTAAACATGTAGTTAGAGAAATATTATACTATTAAGTCCCTTTCGATAATTTCTTATCTTAGGAAAAATAATCTTTCTTCGTTATATTATTTATGTGTACCTATAACGGAAGACGAAATACACCAAAGGCTAAATCCTCTTGCAAAAGAGTTCAAGTGCCCAGTGATGAGAGAAGCCGACCCATGACCCACACGCGCATGCACTATGCCCAAGTCACGCTCTCTTAAGCCTTCCTGCACCGCTTATTTAAAATGGATCCGTGTATAGGCAAGGGCGCACCTTAAGTGACGGAAGTCTGAACATGAAAACGGTTTTTAACTGTGTAAAAGGCAATTCCTGAAAATTTCAGAGTGTACAAAAATATGTTAAATTATTGTGAAGTTTGAGTAGCATTTACCTGTATGTAATATTTTTATAGGGGGCATTGGCGGCTATTGTCATATAGTACCTTAGAAATTACAGAAAATACCCAATTGAACAAACGACCCTGGTACTTGAACCCGCAACCTTTACGTTTGCCGGCGAAAGCAAACCTACCAGGCTTACCCGGCCGGCAATATAATTTATAGAGCTGGGAGGAATCATAAGATGTATTAAGATGAAAGAAAATCCCCATGGATATTTGATATTTCATTATATTTTTCCAAGCTATTAAACCCGAAGGTTGGTTTTAAAGTCAATTTAATATGGCATAAGTTAAGAGACATTCACTCGATATTCTAAAGGAACTTAAGCTTTTGCTCTGACACCTTTATTTTAATGATTTTTTTTCATACAGGACTTTTCCATCAGCCGTTTTTTGTTTTAAAAATGCCAGTAAGCAAAAAATACTTCAGTGTAAATGATGGATCTGGGAGAACAATTCAGTATTACATGGAATTTTGCACCCAAGGTTCACCAGACCAATACCTAAATTAATTAAAAATTATTCTAATAAAATTATAAATAGTAAAGTATCGCAAAACCGCTTTATAGTTTTAAAATAATATATTAATTGTAAATTATATAATATAAATATATTTACGCCCTGTATGTTCATTAGATGGTATGGTGGCTGTGAGGAAATATGTGAAAATAGAACGAGATTAATCATAGAGTTGGGTATACTTTATTAATTTTTGAGTCAATGAAAAATCTAAATTTACTGATTGATTACTTATCATAATTGCGTATCAAATTTTCTGGTTAAAATACTGTTTCAAGGAAAATTGAAATATACCCCAAAATTATGTCTTAACAAATACTTATCTAAGAATATAATATAATACAGCGCTAATTTCATTAAATTGATTACATACTAATGAAAATAATATGATATTGGTTTCCTTAAGGTCAATGCAACTGTTTTTCCATACCCTTGCCATTACCTTTCAAGTGTAAACTTTGGAAGGAAATACATTTTTCAGCTTTTAGATTATCTGCGAATATTTCATCCTATTGCTATTCTTGAGTCGCAAAAGACATGAAACTGTAAAGAATAAGGAAGGATAAATGAATAAGGAGAAATTTTGAATTTTTAGGATTCTTATATTAAAAAGAATGATAATAGCACAATTCTCCTTGTCCATCATAATAGAGGCAAAAATTATTCAAAATACCTCTCTATTCTTCATTCGGCCTTATTACATGCTGTCAAGGTGAATTTACGAGTTTTTCTTTCAGCCGCACATAAGTTAGGACCGCCGACACTTTTATAAACAATAAAATAGGAGGTTTATGCATAAGGAACTCATAAAATCCGAATACAAAGCGCTCCCAAGTGGCAATAACATCTTCGATTCATTTATTTCTTCTCTTCATGAAAAGGGTTCACTGAACCGCTCTCCCGGGGTAGCGAATCTCGTAAAATTGAAAGGAAAAAAAAATAAACATCAACGGTCTGCATCCAAATCACTCTCTTCTCTCCTTTTTTTTGGGGTAGAATACGCCTGACCGTGACCCATATCAAAGAGTTAAAAACTCCCCCTTCTCTTATCCGTCCCGCCTCTTAAATAACTCCCCCATAGGAGGAAGGAAGCGAATAAGAAAATAAGAGATAGAGAGAGAGATGGAGGAGAAGAGAAAGGGCTATATAGAAAGAGAATGAAGTCAACATCCATTCCATTGGCTGGGGTCAGGGGAGACTGCAAAAGCCACGCTTTTTTCTCCTCTTCTCATACAACATTCGCATCACGCGCAACGTCGTCTTGCGATGGGGGCGGAGGAAGTAGGCGGTTGCGAGAGGAGAGCGATGTGTGTATGCGATGCTGCTAAATGGGGAGACCTCGGGATGGAGGAATAGTAAGGGGAGGGGAAGAGTGGGTGACCAAAGACCACCTCTCCCCCACCACCCTCTCATGTCTTTCTGAACAACCATGCTCGTGAAAATTATAATGAAGGTCCAATACGAAAATATTAACTGTGTATTGTTTATATATATATATATATATATGTATAGCTCGGCTCGCATAATTTTCAGTCGCTGTGAAAAAGTGCTAATCTCATTTTAATACAATTCTACCACAGTTGAAAACCACTGTATTTTTTTCAATAATGATGTTAGGCATGGCAGGCAATATTTACGATCTCCCATTTCCTGCATGTTTGTCCATCACTGTTTCCTCTACAAAATTTTTCTAACAACATAACACGAGAATCCATTTAATGTTAAAGCTTATTCTGTATATAATATTCGTCAGAAACTTTATTTTTAAACTATAAGCAGTAAAAGATACATTCTATATTATGTATTACAAGTGACGGAAGTGAGTACTCCCATCCAAATAAAGACGCTTCTCAAAATTATCAACAACTCTTGGGCTCCTGCTAAGACTTCCATCTCCTAAACTACTACCGCTGACCCCACCCACGCTCCTCCCGCACAACATCACTCACTTTCTCTCTTCTTCTTTCTCTCTATCCTTTCACACAGAAGTGCATTCACCCTGGACGCTTCCTCCTCCATCTCCGCCTTGCTCTCACCGCCACCCTCACCACCCGTAAATCCCTGAACCCCCCCTCCCCCATGCCATCACCACCACTACTCTCAATCCTTTTCCTCTGAAGCGACAACCACGGAGGTAAAAAGTAAATAGAGAGTTGGACGTTGCCACAGGTCACGCTGCACGGCGTGGCAAGTTTGACTGGGGACAAGCCACGCCCCTAAAAATTTACCCCTGGTTCAGTGCATTTCAATAACTCAGTCCACCTTCAAAAAATGCATCGACTATTCTTCGTGTGGTTACTAAATTAACACAATTTCTCGTAATAGTACTATGCTTCGTTCAAACCCTTTACCTTGAGCTCGAGAGACGATTTTACCATCTAGTTTAGAATGAAATTAACGGTCATTTTTAATGCTTGAAATTTGATTGAAACAGATTTTCTGGTGAAACCCTGCTACTAAAATTGTATAACAGTTTGTTCTCAGCCTTGGAAACACGAAGACAACCGCGCGCAAGACGATGCGTAGAAACAAGGGCTTATAAGGTGACATGCTATACCGATAGTGGTGTCTTCGCCGTTAACCATGGCGCCGTCCACTCTCTCCTCTCCGCCCTATGTCACTCCTCCCTCCCCTCCTCCCAACACAACACACACTCACGATTCTGACGTAGATGCTTCCGAGCACGCGATCACACTTTTCACTCCAACACAATAGTATTGAAGCGCACAGACGCACAAAATCTCTCACGCGCGTCCTGCGTGGTAGGAAGGTGAGGGAGCATTCTTTAGGTGAAAAGAAAAAGGGAGAGAAACGGAGTGAGGAATGTGATGGTGGCCGGATATGTGGAAGGGGAGGTGAGGGAGTTTTTATGTTTGGCGAAAAGGAGGAAAACACGGGGTTTCGACGCATTGATTCCGGACCTACGCAAGCACATCTACAAATGTATGATTGATCGGTAAATACGATTCTACTATTATGGATCTTGTCCGGTGCGATATCGCTGCCTCTAGAGCCATAACGCATATTTAGTATTACAGTTTACGATCGCAGATTCTGCGATACAGCTCGAACGATTCATATTAGCGCCAGTGCCCCAGTGATGTCCAGATTGTAAAATTGAGGAACAGAAAGATAGAGATGCACTATGTAAGAGTAAATAAGTTCAACGTTAATGACCCTGATCGTTTACCCTGACTATAAGAATAACTATTTCTTCATTAACTTACGAATCCCTACAATATGGGGTCTAGGTAAGCACGGCAACTAATTTGAAAAATGTACAATGAAACCTGCAGCATTGGCTATTAAAAAACGTGGTCGTATCTAAACAGCATCAGTACTTAAACTCAAGGTTGGATTCAAACCCGACACTCCTACTTTAGTCCGATGTAATTCGTCGAATCGGCAAGTAAACTTGTGTACTTCTTCCTGACATAATTTAATATAAAATTATGAGTACATACTAAAAGTCTGTATTTGATAATTCATCGGATACGTCATTAAAACAACTCGTTCGTAAAAATACTCTAGGATTTTTCAGATTCGTAGTTTAAAAGTTCGTTTCCCTCCGAATTCCGAGGACTTCCTCATAATAATTTTAATATGAGAGAATAGTGTTGGATGACATACGTATATAGGAGAGCTGCGATATGTAGAAGGAGAAGAATTCCGTAAATTTCGCTACAGTACTTATATCCTTTCTTCACTATCCAAGTGACTTTGGTTGCCAATGAACTGTATTCAATGTCGTGGCGTTTTAATAGCCTCCAAAAGAATATTTTTTCTCAATTTTTTCAACTGTTACTCTCTTAATATTCTCTATTCGTATGTTATGACTTGCTGTAGCATGTTTGTTTATAGTAAATATTTTCGAAAACCTCATCCTAATAAATGCGTGTATATTCTAAATAGTGGGATATATCGGAAATCTCATGGCCACTCAAATAGTTTGTTGCAGTAATACTTTTTCCATTAAAAATATATCGTGGGCAAGCAAATGTTGGTGGGGTTTGCATTATCTTCGTCATATTTTTCACGGATGTCAATAGTTCTGTGTGCAGATCTCATTGTAGTAACATCACGTCCACAAGTAACACACAACCTATTAGAAAGAGTGACTCAGATACTTTTTAAATATAAGAAGTTAGTGAAACAATAAATATTAATATCTCAGAAAAGAAACTTTCCGCCAGCCTGCTGTATCTGACGTTTGATATTAACATTGAAACGATCTGATTCAATATGTACACAAATCATTCATTGGTGTTCTAGCGTTCAAGGCCATTGCCTGCATGCATTCATTCATTTATAATGATGGACGACGTAAGGAATGAAAACAATAAATAGTATTTTTATGCTAAATATAAAAATATTTTACATAAATTCTAGGGATTGTAGATAGCTAGAGTGTAAGAATATTTTTGGAAAAACATTATATTTTATGTGATTTACTTGAATTCTCAAATTACACACTCAGAGCGTGACATGAGCGGTTATGAATTTAATTGCGACAGCGAAATCGATGGCTTCTGGAAATGGGGGCTATAATAATAGCAATCAGTGAAAGTTCTTTCGCAATGAGATAAGTGCTCCTTACCAATTAAGTAAGGAAGAAATTCTACTTATCAATGAAAATCTATCATTCATGGAAAAAAAAATTATCGAAATTCACAAAAGAAGTCTTTCGTGTTTAGGGAATATTTTTAAAATCGACTGAAACACCAATAGGCGCCCTAACATACGATTCAATTTTGTTCAAATTTAAACCTGCGTTATACTTACGTAATTTGGAAATACTATACATTTTTCTTCATATTAGTTACTAAGACCAAAAAATAAATCCTATAAATGACCGTAAATTACAGTTGCAATTCAGAACTCGATTGGATTAAAACATTTGACTTATGCCTTCCCATTTATCCTACCGTATGTTAGGTTGTGGTCTTTCTTGAGTTAACCAATTATATTTAAACAATGATATAGTCCTGAAATAAATTTAAATATGTACTTAATTCTAAACCAATCATCAAATGTTAGTGATGTAAATTAAATTAAGGTTGTATCTTTCAAATATTTGCTGCTCATATGAATACGAATCCTTCACCACGAAATGGAAAATCTTAAAACAGCTCTACAGTATACGTTTCCTTGGAAAAACTTACCACTGAACACAAGGTGGGAATATCAGATTATGTTTCTGGTAAACATTTGGATTCATTTTCAAGGCAAGCGATCAAATTTGGCAAGTAAATATCCAGGAACCAGGAAAGAAGTCCTTCGTTGGGAAGATATCTGTTTGTTTAAAAGAGAATGCCATCCGACTCGTTTGCAAAACCCTCTCACTAAAATAAACCATATGACATCCAGTGCACAATGTAAATCACAAATACAAACATAATTTGTGAATGGCGTATTACTTGTAAATATGGACTGAGTGTACGGGTGCAATGTTTGAATGCGTCCCAAACACACCTTGACTCCAGAAAATTAACTTGAGCGGGAAACCATCGCTTTGTTATCGCATTTCATCAAATAAAAATTTTCCATCGCTAGTATAATCATTTTTATTCGCGCCTTATTAGTTAGGGCTCTTCCTAGGAAAACCACACTAATTGACTCAACAAATGTGATTACTTTCCATCCTACCTAAATACGTGTACATGAGTGAAATATTAACAGTACATAATAACCAACAGGCAATTACGAGGCGACATGAATATTTTAAAGTTTCGTAGTTTTGTATCCGTTGAGTAGTCTTCTAAATTTAAATTACCTATCTGGACTCGACATCATACCTTAGATATTTGTTCCTCTGGCTCTAAGTAAGTAGAAAAAAGAACTCCCCGGGAATTTCCCCCCGAATGGCACATAGAAGTAGACTGGAAAAATGCAAAAAAGTGGGGTCCTGTAGCGAAGAGTTACGTGTCAACATCCCCCGCTGGCTGCCAGCAATACTGTCAATTTCCAGGCAATTATGACAAGCTGATATCTTAATTTTTACTTTCCCATTTCTCTGGATGATAATGAAGTATGTGGGTATAATATCTAGAATTTGACACAATCCTAGCCACGCATGGCCACATTGCGTCCATTTATTTTAACGACATTTCTTAGCATTTCTTCAGCATCCCCCTTGCGGTTGGAGCTTGTGTTACTCAATTTGATTTGAAGGTTTGAAAGTTAGACTTTATAATCGTTACAATTCAACAGCCAGCTTTATATTACTCATAGGTATAAATAATTATTACACTGAAAATATATATATTTACTTAAGAATATGACTATGAATATTCATTAACCCACCGAAAAGTAAATACCAAAAGAATTTGAATAACTAAAATTATGAATTTATTCTCCAATTCATTTATAATTATCTAAATAACAGGAATAATATCTGATAGTAATTACAATTAATTCCGTAAGAATATATTGTCAGTATAGAGAATGAAAAAGGATATTCTGAGAATATTTATTTCCAGACACGGCGATTAAGACGTCATTTCGATTTGAGGCGTTTTTTTCTTATTACTGAATCTCAAATCAGGTAAAATATTAAGAAATACAATGTTATTGGCAACCGGAGAACATGGTGATAATTTATATTATAATTAAAAAACCAGAGGAGTTGAGAAGGTTGAGGAAAGATACCATGCTAGCAAATGCATATGAATTGAGCATACCATTACCGGATCCTTGCACTAATATAAAAATCAATTTTACGCTGAAGAAATAAGTTTAAAATTCCTAAAAGTGTGAATGTGTGTTCAGGAGGAAAATAAAAAAATATTCTTCTTGACGGAAAAACAATTAATAAAGGATTTTTTCAAGTTCTTCTTCCTTCAAAAGCTTTCTTTTCACCTCATGTAAAAACCATTTTTTCCTCCTGTCCACCATATATTTTTATACGATGATGGTTTTGAGTTTTTCAAACCTGATTTATGAAAAAAAAACAGAAAATCATTTGGCCAGGTACTCTTCTGATGACTTACTCCTATCATATAACTGAATTTACCACATTCTTCTTTCAAAGATTTCAAACTAACCTATACGTCACTTCCTCCTGAAATAGGATGGCATATACCCATGCTGGTAAAAACAACCATTCATGAATTCAACAATAAAATTGCACAGATAGCTTGGGCGATTTTCGCTTAAAATATAAATGTACAGATAAATATATATTTATTTATTTATTTATTATATATAGTACTTATGTGTGGAGTGGTAAAAGGTCTATACTTTTAATTATGCATTTCTTTTTTAATAGCAGCCTCAGGCCATAGATTTTGCTGCCCAACTTGGACCAGGTGACTGACTTACGAGTATCGGCCAACTTGAAATGCTCTGACGTGTGTATGTAACGTATTCAGCTCGAGAAAGAAATGCATGGATAGGTTTGGAAGGGAATGTGAACGAGTTGGCGTATAGCGGGAATTGAAGGAACGGTGGGAGAAAAGTAAAAAGAATGAGCGATGGTGGGTGTTTGTGTGACTGACCCACGGAAGTAGGAAAAGGATAGAAATGGCACAATGGAGAGGGAGTATGTGAGTAGTATACGGGAAGGAATTACCAGAGAAGGAAGAAAGAATTATCGGAAGGGAGGAAAAGTTAGGGGTACACTATCTGAACAGACTATGAATGTTAACTTCTTGGAATTGAGATGTTAAACCACACCTTCCTTCCAGCTCCTTTTCTTCCTTCCACCCCTGCCCACCCTCTCGCTCAATCTCCCCTACCGGTCTTATCTCTCGGAGATCTCCGAGGTGGAGTGTAGGGAGCGAGATGTGACTTAGCCATCACGGTTTCGCATGTCACTTACTCCTTCCGCCTCTGCGCAAGCTTGCACATTTCCGCCTTCCATTGTTTTTCTCGGTTCATTCTTCGCGTGTTCATGAATGGAATAGCATGCAAATTTTCAAAGTGCTTCACATAGCGAGAGGTTCCATTAAAAACCACTTTCCTATGAATCTTCCGTATCGCACGAACCATTTTCGAGTTAGGTTCCGAATGAGCGCAGAACGGTCATGTTATGAAGAAATGGAGATAGGAGGAGGAGGTATTCGTTAGCATATTTAACTTTTATTGACTACGGACAAGGGCATGTCCACAAAAATTGTTAAATTATAGACTGACGGTCTCCTCGTTCACATTTTCAGCTATCCAACCGTGTCTGATGCATGCCTCCTTGGGTGAATTATGTGCATTGTAACTGGCAATTCCTTTTTTGTGATATCTATGCCTAGGCTTCTGTATAGCACTATATAGGTGATAACTCATTACATTACACTGTAATGTACAGTAACTGAAGATAATTATCTCTCTGGTTTCGTATGAGGGGGCAAATTTGCGATGATAATAAAAAGTGAACCATACTCCTCCCATAAATGCAAATTAATGAGGAGTAACTGAGGTTTATCATGTTATCTCAAGTATATAGTATAGTACATTAATATTCAAAGTAAAAGTAAATGGAAATAAATAGAAAGGGATACTCACTCCCTCATCACAGAATATAATAATATAATTCACACCCTCCTTGAGTCAGAATTTAGGAGTTTAAGAAATATCCTAGACATATAAACGCCTTTACTACTACAAATTCATGTAATTAAATTCGAATTATTTTATTTAAAGTTTTTTATGCTGCATAAATTTTGCGTTAAAAATCACCAATATAGGAAACAATGGGATCGAAAGCCACTACTAGAGCCTCACACCTGTGGCAGAGTATGCTGAGCTCGTCCATGCATAGATCCAATTGTCACAAAACTGACACCAAGAAAATAATATTTACTTCTTGAGGTAATTTCCAACTTTAAAAATTATTTATTGAGTGGCTGGTTTTCCACTGTTGTTTGGATGGATGTTTGGCTAGTGGAATTGGCTATTGTTGGCCCTATTGGTAAGTAATGCATTCACAGTCATAGATCAAAGTGTCTTGGATTAATGCAAAATACACTTTTGCCTAATAAATTTGTCGTACATATTACGTTTTTGCTATTTAAATTTAAAATCACTCAAGAATACATTCTCCCAAAATAATTCCCATAAATCAAAAACCTTTTTCATGACAAAGTTTTTAAAACAAGCTGGTTGGTAAAATAATCTCCTATCGATTTAAGGAACACGTTATCTTATGCAATCAGTATTAATATCATATGCACGTCACACTTGCTAATTGAATATTTTATAAATCCTCAACCCGGGAAATTCCACATTAGCAGCCAACGCTCACCTTTTTTCAGTCACTCGCTCACAAACATTTTTACGGCGCATGCTATGGAGATTGTTCTTTCAGTACGGTTCAACCAACGGAATGACAGGGGAAGAGTTCTTCGCCGCCGGTTCCCTGGTACGTATTGGTACGAGCAACCGTTCCCCTAACAAAAAGAATCCATTTGACTTGCTCACCGCCATAGTCAATAAGTGAGGTTCATTGCCACTACTTCCTTGATTGCAGGTAGCATATTGTATCCCCTTGTCTGGGAAAGGTCGACGTGCATAAAGAACCGGGAACGATCATTATCGATTACTCATACGTACAGTATACGTAAAACACCTCTACTAATGAAAAATATACGACGGAGAATAAAACAATACGATGGGTTTGGTTAACATATTAAAATAAAAAAGGAAAGAAGGAAAGTTTTCAAAAGTATTCAAACCGCACTTTGATTTTTAAGGCGAGGGTAGAACTCAAGTAGCACTAAGTGGTACGGCGTGTGAAAATTCATACATCAGGGTAGTTCCTTCCTCCTTGCCACCTACGGTTTCCCAGGAAGATCTAGTGCTCAGAAAATCGCCAGCTAGATGTGTGAAAAGGCGTCACCAAACCTTAAATGCGGGAATTCCGTTTAGCAGCTAAGGGCTCCACTTAGAAGGAAAGTAAAAGCCACTAAAAGATGAATCTGATTAGGGAAGTAAATTCCTTCTCATGAAAATCAAAACAGATACACTGCAAAGATTCTCATACAAAATAATTTAAAACATTTTCAATATTAAGAAAAGTATTAAATGCCACAGAAGTCCAGCCTTCCTCCTTAGATTGTTTCTATAGATAATTATTATTACTGCCTAACCATTTCTAAGTTCCGTTCGTATTTTAAATACCTCTTAATTTACAAAGCTTGTACGAATTACCACTCGGAAAATACTTTGAATTCACCATATTTTCTGGGTTACATTTCCCGTCGTTTTCTCTCCTACAGATGAGCCACAAAATGCCGCACTACGCAGGAATATTTTCCCAAACTATTTCCACGATTGTAATAATATCATCGTAGAAGAAATTGATTACCCGGTCGTCATATATTCTTCCTTAGTCAGAGTTATCTCGAGATATATATATATATACTATTAAAAAATTTTAAATGGTATGACTTATAACAAAAACATTTCTTTATATTTAATCTTTGAATTGATTTCTTTATATGACGACGGGATAACGTCCCCGTCTACCAATTCGGAGGTTGTGGGCACGAATCGCGATAGATGGATTTTTAATCCTCCATCCTGGCTTTCGTATTCCATTGGTTAATAATATTAAAAATATTCATCTATATTAGGATAAGGCATGCTATATTCACAAAACACCAGTTAAAGAAAATGATATAAATAGAATGAAAAAGAATTTATCTCTTAAAAGTAAGATATAAAAGTATTCTAGTAATTCTTTGAAATAGTATTCCTTTGAAATTTTTTCATTAATAAAATGGATGTAAATCAATGGCTGACAATGATTAGTCATTACGAAAGGACTAGTCATTAAGTTTATTCAATATATAATTCACTTATTCTACTGAAGACGATCAATATCATATAATAAATAACTCATCACGGGGATGTCATAGTGAATTGAAACATCTCAAAATGGCGGATAATGATAAATGTTGTAGGGAAATTTTAAAAGTTATATAACGCATCGTCATGCAGAAGAGAAAGTCATATTGCTACAGGTATTTTCCATTTCTCTTTTTAGAAAAATTGCTGAACAGGTGTTTAAAAAGAAAAACTTACCTAAGTTAAGTTCACAGCAAAGCATCGGCATAGGCAGCAGTATGATGCGGAATCCAGAGACACAAAAACTAATAATATTAGTGCTTCCGGAGGTGAGAGTAATGAATTTATCTTCATTATAGCCCTTTGATGTTCTTAAAAACTTAATTTAACTGATAAACTACAATATTTCAGCTTAACTGAAGAAAAATTGACTAAAAACTGACGACAAAACTACGGGTAAAAAATCGAAGCTGGCGCCCTCTCACTTGTTGATTTTGGCGAAACAAATGACACGTGAAATTCCCAGCGCTCTCGGTTCATTACAATATGGATATAAGAAAATATAACGTAATTTAATCAATCAATAGTAAGTCAATAATAGTGTTTGTTTTATCAATAAATTCTGCCTTTTAAAAACAAAACTTCATATTAATTATATTTCCTTGATAATAAATTAAAGACATCAATATCGCTTCCATAGCAACGGGGGATGTTTGCATTCATTTACTTGTCTAATTTCCGTATAGAATAACTTTTGGATAGTTATTATTGTGATTAATTAATCCTTTAACATACACAATGTATCAAACATTTGTTTGGCACAAATAATAGACACATTCTCGAATCAAATATGTATATCATTCTAAAATTATGATTGTTTTACATTCCAGACTCTTGGTAGATGTCAACATTTCTATCATTCCCAGTGAACAGTCAGAAATTTTTACGAATGACTAGAGACATACGTATACTAAAAAAAGAAAAAGTATGAAAATGTTGAAGCCTCACTCTTCAGTGTTAATTAGGAAAGCTAAAGAAAACCAAAGCAAGTTATGAGGAAACTCGTACGTATGGAGTGAGATGCAATGAATAAAAATTGACATGATGATCCCCTTTTGTCTATAAATGGAAGCTATTATGTGTAACAACGTAAGAATCTATCGGGCGTAAAATTTTTTAAATTATTCATTGTTAGAGAGCTTGGAGAACGAAAAACTTATTATGCATTTCAGTATATTGTAACGTCTGGTCTATTGCCGTGATGTTGGGTGCTGGTCAATTATTTCATTGTTATTAATGTGGAGTGGCATTTTGGATAATGTATTGTTGGAAATTAGTTGATTCGTGTTTATGTAAGGAGAAGAGCGGGGATTGTTGGAAGGTTATAGCAGGGACTGAGAGTAGGGAGTATAAAGTAAGACACGAGTGAATAAAGACGTAAATTTGTAAGTGTGCTGCAGTTTTTTGGTTTACTCCCCATGAGCATAATGGTAAAATTAAATCTGACGTTACAATATACATAGGTATATAGTACTTTTTATATGTCACGACCATTACTTCATTACAATGTAAAATCACCATCCAATGATATTGGGTCTCAACGAATAATACGCAATACATACTTAATAATACGCAGTAATATTTTACCATGAATTAGGTGAAACACCTAGGTGGGAGGATAATCTTTTATGCAGCATAATTATTCATAAGAACAAGGCGTCAAGTTCAAACTTGAGAATAAACATCTCAAAAGAGCTTAAGCATATGCTCTTGAAAACCATATTAGCATTTGGATGGTGTTGTTCGTAATGTCACTAATTCAAATTTATGAGGCCGTGGTAGCCCAGTTGGTAGAGCGCTTGGCTACTGAATGGGGTTCAAAAGGCGGCGCAAAGTAAAGAACAGGCCACCCAACCCTGATGTGAGAATATGCACACGCCTTACTACGTTAGCGTTATTCCTACCATGGGACTAAACTACGTTTGAAGACTGTGGTTGCTGGCTCATGTAACATTATATTCAACTTTAAACTTTTTAAATGTCTTCGTGAAGATGATAAAAATATACCTACCTGTGTGTGTGTATTTATATGTATACCACCACCACAGTGATCAACCCGAAGGTTGGTCTGTTAACAGAGGGTAGAGCTCACCCAGTACTAAGCCCACGACGCGTGTGGAAATTCACACATCAGGGTAGAGCGGCCAGTTCATTTCCCTGTGCCGCCTGTGGTTTCCCACAAAGATGTGGTACCCGAAAAATCACTCAGCTTGGGTTTA
>WURS02446980.1:0-14472 GCA_011762765.2 Rhinocypha anisoptera
TAACGTCCTCGTCTGCCAACCCGGAGGTCGCGGGTTCGAATCCCGACTAGGTGGATTTTTCAATCTCCACCTAGGGCTTGGATGTGTGTGTTTCGTCCTTGTTATTAAAAATAGTTATAGTGCCCACTGTAATTGGCCTGTTAGTGCTGTTTGTGGGCGAATGAAAATAAATAAATAAATTGGACGTGGGTATCGAGTGATAAAACACGAGAACTCACAGAATTCACCGGAAACACAACAAAGGGTGGAGGCCAAAAAATGTTTAAATGATTTTTAAAAAAATGTAAAATTCATAAAACTGAAGAATAGGAATACAAAAAATGATACTAATATATAGACAATTCGAAACGCATTCCTCATAATAATCTCGTGGCTGACTTTTCATGAGGATAGATTTTAAACTTTATAGGATTCTTGAATTGATAGTCCGGTAAGAAGTTTTAAATATTCGGTGTAGCAGAATTTCGCAGCGGTTTCATGGATTTTAAAAAGAATGTAATCTGACAATTAACATTTGAGCTTCAACATGTTATGTTTTTCTATTCTTATTAAAACTTCCTGAGGTAAAATGCAAACAATTCATGTGTCCTAAACTCTCCTGCAACAATTCCCCACTCTTTCGAATTCTGGTATTGACTATACCCCCACCTCGGTGTCCGCAGGGTAATGTCCTCGTCTGACAATCCGGAGGTCGCGGGTTTGAGTACCGACTAGGTGGATTTTTCAATCTTCACCTGGGGCATGGATGTGTGTTTCGTCCTTGTTATTAAAAATGTTACAGTGCCCACTGTAATTGACCTATTACTACTGTTTGTGGGCGATTGAAAATAAATAAATACCCAGCGCTAAACGAAATAGGTATCCTGTTTTGGAAAATAGCTTGAGTCAATTTTTTTCATCTTCATTCATATAATACGCCGCCGATCAGTCCAAGCACATGAAATGATCACCATAAGAATTATCTACCTGTAAATATCGAAGTATAAAAGTTTTTGTTGAAAAGAGAAGTTTCAATGTTAAAAGTTAGAGGTCAGTCCAGGAGGTCATCTATGAATAAATATTTCAGTTAATGAGCACAAATATATTCACTGCTAATAACTCAGACCAGATGACATAAGGAACTTCTATATGAAATACATTCCCTTTTATGTCTAAGCGGGGGAGATTATTTATTATTCTTAAAACGATTTTCTTGAAAATAGATAGATGTTTAATGTCATGTTTGGGAAAAGACATTTACACTTGAATACTTACCAAAATCCAAATATTAAGCAAGGAAACATACAATGGAAAACTATATAGATGTGATTAAATAAACTGCTTGACTTCGTCACTGTCAGATGATTTTTGCCCAAGATACGACGTAAGAAGTTTTAAATCTAGTAAATGTTTTTTTTTCTGCCTACATAAAATTCTGAGTAGACATTTTTTGTATGGATGACCTAAAAATATCAAAACAGCCATTACAATTGAAGATATTGTTAAAAAGTTTTTTAATTGATTCCACATGTAAAAATCCTGTCAATTGGCGTAAAATTTCTGTGAGTCTGCGAGCGTCGTTCAAACGGAACTATCGTATTTCTTTCTTTCTTTCTTGAAGTGTCAATTTATCCAACGGCATATCCGAACTCTTTGTGAATTGAGCAATCTTCTGGATAGGTTTTCGAAGTTGGCGTAGCGTCAAAAACTAGAACTTCCATTACATCAAAACGAAGGAAATAACTCGCTGATACAAAACTCGCTTCGGTATCGAAATAGTCGTAGCCCCTGTTCTAAGATATGACTTACGTATATGCCACTTCAATCATAGAGTTGCTATATAAGCCGAAGAAACCAAGAACAGCGGGGGCATGGCCACAACTCGTGTCGTATTTTCTCGTCTCGGCAGCGGGCCATCCGAGGAAGAAAATTCACTAGAAACACACTCCCAACCTCAACCAGAAACACTCCTGATGACACATGTGAAATAGTTTCAGGCTTCACTTGGTGGAATCCTCTCATCATGGTAGATTTAAATATACTTTAATTCCCGTACGACCAGGTCACGCCGTATAACCGCATCATCAGCCTCATGATGCTGCCATAACGAAACCTAGTATTGTTAAAATAAACCTTTTATGTGGAATTGCAGTGTTTTCTTTTTAAAACCTTCCATTTCTGTTCCCCGTAAAAATTAATCACATTCTCCCTATAATATTTTAATTTTTTTCCAGTTAAAATCCTGCCTTCCGAAGCACCTTTTGAAATCACAAAGTACGAGTACTATCTCAACTTTCCCCACAAATCCCTTTCCCTCTCGTCTCCTTTCAATTCACAATGAAGAGAAAACTCTCGACCCTTTCGACAAAATTTCTCCCTTCCGTGCTTTGAAATTCTTAAAGAAGCCACAGTATGAGGAAAAGGTCACTCTAATTCCCACAAAGTAAAGCACAGGCGTTTTAAAAACCGGGATAAAATAAAAAAAAATCCCCGTACCGTTATCATTTACGGGTAAAAAATTGTCTTTGAATTCTCAATCGCAACTAATCTCTGGTCGGAAGACCATTCCGCTAATATTGATAATGCATACACTTACACTAATGTGAAAAAAATGAGAAATTTCCTTCGAAAAAATTTTCGTGAAAATATATCTCTAACATCGTTTTTTACTAACATAGAACCCTCTAACAGATGAATCGTATTTCATCAAACACATTTCGTATTCACCTGCTAAAATGATTGTCTTGTTTTATAAATTTTATAAACATTTTCATAAATTATATTAAGCATATTTAAAAACCATCTTGAAATTTGGCCGTGATCTACTGCATTATATTCAAACTACATGTCTATAAAATTTCTTATGCTTAAATATTCATCCCTTCAGGCGATAATACATTAAAAACTTCCCCCCCCGGTCTTTCCCCCCCCCCCCCTCATGACTCAGAAACGTATATATCCCTCGAATGACATCATTCTTCCCTCCAGACTCCGTTCAGGGTCCCCTAAATCCCACCCTTTGGGAGAGTCTTTCCCTATTCCTGACCATGCAAGACTTCCCGGTGTTACCGGCGCTCGTTCCGCAAAGCCCCTCTTGGCACAGATCGCAAGGTCAATTTGGCTCAATGTTTCTCCACGGAAACCCGATGATTCTCAAGGCTCACGCCTCTTTCCAATCCTCCTTCATCCCTCCATTTTTCATCCTCTCCGCCTTCCCATCTCCCACTCCCACCCCCTCCTTACTTATCCCGCTATAGTGAAACTCGGAGTAACTTATCGGAGGTCGGATGAAAGATACGTATTCTTGGGGATTTTATCTTTAGCAAATCCGAAAAAAAAATTTTTTCTGGGCAGAGTATGTACGTGTAATTTCGATTTATTATTAAGCTATTTCGGATGCGAGATCATTTATCCTTGGTGCAGCTGCTTCGTCATTAATATAGTAATGCGCTACTGGCGAAAAAAACCTAATATAATTATAAATGCTGATTCGATTAAATGAGATGTTTTGAATACAAAATTTTATGTTATCATACTATTTTTACTTAAACTTACTACATTTGCTCTACCATTGATCGCGTAAGTAAGTATTTATTAATCGTATCTCCACAGATCTTTTCTCCCTGGCAAAGTAAAAATGGTAACATAGGTAAAAGTAAACAGAAATAGAATAATTACATAATTATCCGTGAAATGAAATACCTCATAATATATTAAATTATAATAAATGCATAAAAATTCTAATTAATAAAATATTAGGTCGGAAAATAATAATATTTGTTGACAAATCAACTGTTTTTTAACTAGTAAATTAACAAATGAACGATGATGTTCTGTACACACTGCTGGCACTAATGATAAAAGTCGATACACGATAGGTAATTACACACGAAAAACCCTCATTTTCATTATATCTAGGTAAACGAATGGATCAAACTAGTGTGTCTAAGACCTGATTTTAGCCTGCTACGAAACATTTTCAATTTGCTGAAAACAAGATGGGAACGAGGACGATTATTGAACAGCACCTGATTCTCTTAGTTGCCCTAGCATTTAAAATAAAATACGGTAATGATTAAAATTTCTTTTCTGACGCTCGATTTTGCCTGCAGTAAAAGTATAGAACCGATTTTTTGATTAACATCAACGTTTTTATGCGTCCCTCCCCCTCAGAACTTTCTTCAATCAGCTTTCTGTAAAGTTTACAAAGCTTCCGAGGGCACGTGGACCAAGAGCACGTCCTTGAAAGGGTTGCCAAGGGCAACAGGCCTGCGAATAGCGCGCACCCGATGGAGCCGCAGTTCGGACGACAAACATAATCACGCGCGCTGGAGATTTCCCGAAATCCGAATGGCCGCCGGGTCAGACCCCCGAAATGATGGCGGGTCCGAAAACTGCATGCTCTGTCAATAACTCTGTTTGCTTCCTGAGGCCTTGCGACAGGGAGCGTATGTTGGCTGAATCCACGATGACGGATAAAATTCGGGTAAAACATAGCCTAGGGAGGGGGGAATTGCTTCCCTTAGTGGATGCATGGAATGATACGCGGGGTAAGAGTGGGAAGGCATGAAGACCCATCTTTAAAAAGAGAGGACAGCAGTACTGAATACTTGTATACTTATTTTGACTACTACCCCACGGAATGTTTAAGAGCAACTTGATGAATTAAATAAATATTTTATGTGGCAATTTCAATATAAATTTGATTCAATATTATTTAAATTCATACTGAATTCAAATTTGTAAAATATATTTAAGTGGAAACATTCATTATTTTAAATGATTCACAAGGCATTTAGACAGCGTAAAAAATCTTTTTTTCATTTTCCCTGGGTACTGTGATCATAACTGGCTTAATCTAATAGTATTTGACCTGCTAGTTTAGTAGAGCTGAAGGCAAAGTCGTGCCTTGTAGTAAAATATCAAGGTTTGACCCTAAAGTTGTATGCGTGGTGATATTAGCGGTTTAATGGTAACTCGTTTATCATTTTACTACACGCAAAAGCCTATGGGTGCATTTTGCTAATTTTTTTTGCAGCAGTGTACTTATAGAGTCACGATAAATGGTTCCAATTCAGGTATCATCTTTTATTACTCTGAAATTCATGCGATGGTATTAAGTGGACTTTTCTTAAATTAATTCATAAAACTAACGTAATTTGAAAATATATATAGGCGTTTAACCTTTAACGTAGTGAAGTTTGGTTTATCGTCAGTAACTTTTTCGGCCTCTTGAGGAAAGCAAAGACCGGAAATACGTCATCAGATACTGCATGTTTAACTGGATTAGGTAGTACTTCTTATGGCGATTTAATGTATGCTTGTAATTAGTTAACTCAGGGAATGCCTGATGTGGGACAACCTCTTGCCACACGCTTCATCGGTAGATTTCAGAGTAATGCGTAAGTGTAGATAAGACTGATTCATGCTGATGATTCAACAAGGCAGTAAGAAATCCAAGAATCGTTTTTGGATGTTTCCCAAGCTAAACCTTCAACAAGCGTAAACTTGGCTCTAGCGAAATGGAAAAAGATAATTGGTAGAGAAAGCTACAAGTATCGCTCCTTTAGAAAAGTATAAGTTGTGAAAAGGTTATTCGTTGGGAAGGCTAAACAACTTAAATGAGAAAAAGAACTTGTAATTTCCAAAAGGATTTAAGACTTAATTATTAAAAATATAGGAAAGATTTTGAACATAATTTCAGATAACGGGAACAGATCACAAGTGTGCTACTAGACTTGCGGCTTTTTAATAAAGCGTTTCCACTCTTAATTCCACGCCCCTTGTTCGAAGATCTAGAGAGTGTGAGCAGAACCGAGGAGCAAGATAGAGTTTAAAATTTTATGCGCATTATTTTCTCTTTGTTTCACTTAATATTAGAGCTTAATTCATTTCAGAGAAAATTGCATTTTCCAGAAAGACAAACATTAATAACATATTTAAATAAATGTTAATGACAAATTTAAATTAAATTATTTTTATTATCATATAAAATAACCTTTACTTATGAAAACGTCCCACGCCTCTTGTGGACAAAAATAATAAGTATCTCTATCTCATTCGATAGGTTAGCACGCGAATCAAGAGCATACTGTCATTTCATAAACTTTGGCACCCATTCACCGGAAGGTTTGCCATCCCTGCTCTAGGGAGACGGAGGTGAAGTTCAACCAATGAAATGATTTGCTGTTATTTGCTAAATACACCCCGGAAAGCATTCTATTCGCACTCACTCAGCCTGTTTTTGACGTTAATATCGGTGTCTGTTTGCTTTAAATCATACAATTCAACAATCAGTAGTTTAGGAGACTTGGAGAGCGAGGCGGAGCTTGTAACTGACAAAATGTATTCGCAAGACCAATTCCTCGATCCCTATTATTGGGAAATCTTCCATCCCATATATATATATATATAGCATTTTTCACCGTAGTTTCGATTTCCAAGACAATCTCATATTGATCTGCGTGAATAACTAGATTTCTCAAGTTAAAATTGAAAAACTTTGGCGGATTATTCGTTCGCAAACCGACTTTCCATCCACACTACGTTCTCCGAATAATATTATCGGGAATTAGAAGCATGAATTCTGCCAGAGAAGAGGTGAGGAAAATCCCATCATGGAAGGAAATACGCGTAGTCAAACGCCAGACCTGTCATATTCTATCGTTAATTCGATTGTGGCGCAGAAAATGGAGCATTCCTAGTAGATTGCGAAATTCGATTGACGAATAAATTGGAGATAATCAGGTACAATGGTGAGGAAATTGGCCACTCCACCGGATAACAGCAGTCACGAACATTATACTTTCGTGAAAAAAGCAGTCTGTCGAATAAATCCTTACAAATAGGCCTTGGATAAAAAGGTTCGAAAATGGGGAAATAAAGGAGACACACAGGAAAGTTTAGATATGACGATACTCCTTGCGCCAATGCTATTAAATGAATGCTAACGGGAAAAGTGGTAATGTGAACACCGATTCCTCTCATATCTGGTTCGAGAAACTCCCAAAGTATCTGTCAACAAACTCAAGGTTTGCACTAAGACGTCTTTTTTAAGGACATAGTTTCACAGAAAATGTCTCTAGCATTGAAGGCCGACTATTTTTCTGACAGTATGAAACCAGAGATGTATTCCATATAAAACGAGAAAATATAATAGTATTTTGTTGTAGTCTTGTTTAAGGAATCAGTTAAGGAAACTCAAATCCTAAGGATTCATTTGATTTGATTATCACGAGAAAGCAGCGCAATGATTTCATTGCCTGAACTCCAGCTGATGAATTGAAATGATCTCTTTGCCGGAATTGAATTTAATTCCCTGGGTAAATATTTTTAGTGATAAAATATGGATGAATAGGCCATGGAATGAATACCAACCTTTCTGTCGTGTTAATGAGTATAATAAAACCCATGACCACATGAATGACATTGTATTCGAAGTGTATTCATTAATCTTATTACGTAATTGGAGTACGTGCAGAATGCACCTGTAACTAAAATTTGATTCAATGAGAAAAAATTAAAATTTTCCGGAAATATCACTTCCACTACCTGTCATCACTCACACCAGCACTCCATAAAGATCCATGGTTAGAATTAACATGGTTGTAATGAAAGAATATCGTAATTTTTCACAGCATTTAAATATCGTGCAAAATGCCTGAGGTCGTAAATTTTATTCGAGAAAGATCGATCAGATTAATGAAATATAACAGATCGATAGTTAATTTGACATGGAAGATTTTATGCAACAGAATATTGAAGAAGGAGGAAATCAGTTGTCTATTCTACATGTTTTTTTATCGAATCAAATAATAATGTCACTAAAATAACTCAGTGTAAAAAAATAATTTGCTAACAATGATGAAATACGTAAAGGTCAAAATATGGAAGAGATTTTGTGGATGATTGATAATTCTTTTTACTTTCATGACTTTCACATTGAACAAAAACAAACAGTATTCCTGCATGCAGGTTGTAAATTGTATAAACTGGTACATGATCCAAGTAAATCCAATCATAAACACGGCTCAGTTTGTGCAAAGGCATCTTAATTAATATATTATTTAAAATATAATATAAATAATTATATGTTTATCAATTCAGGAGTCTTAATTTCAGGGAAGTAAATGGCAATTTCCTATTATTTTTGGCATTCTAAACGGCAGGGGGAATTCCGCTTTTCACTACCGCATTGTCGTTTCAATTAACTCTTTATTAAATTAAACTGTTTCCCGTAAACTACCTATATTCTCTGTCTGCAAAACTAATTCCAGGAGTCGTAAACCACATATAGGACTAAGTAGGCCAACGTTTATAGCAGTGGAATGTTTTGTTACTACAAATTAATCATCTTAAGTGTTCCCCAGTGAACTAACCATTCCTGCCTGGAAAGTACCATTGTTCGATCACGTGTGAGACCGCCTTCCTCCCCGAAAAGACCCTGGAGTGGTCATGCGACGCCGGGACCTTGTCCCGGAGAGATCAAAGGACCGGTCGTCGGGATAGCGCGTGGGCTGACGCCCCCACTCACCCTTGTACCCTGTCCATGCACCTTTACCTGTCGCAGTCCTAAGCGATCCCCTTGCCTCCCACGCCCAAGCCTCCGAAAAGAAGTCACCCGATGAATACGGACGAGATTTTTACGTTGACGGTGATTTTTTGACAGAGAGAGAGAGATAGAGAGAGAGCCCTCGTCGTTGTGACGCACGTGGGCAGGGCCTCCAATGGCAAATGGAAGGAGATTTAATCAAGCATTAGGTAAATTAAACCCTGTGTTCCGCCCACCTTCATTTCAACTTCGAACTCCATTGCTTCGTATTTTTTTCTATAAGTGTTGCATTAATTTTCCCCACGGTAAGCACTCATTACTCCTATTGTCCCGATTATCTTAACTCCCTTTGAAAACATGTGACGACATTCTGAAAGTGAACAGATACGCTTTCTCGTTCTCTCCGAGTCTTTCTTCCTTTCCCATGCAATCATACCTATTCATTTCAAACTCTTCAATCACTTCCATCAGTCTCGTGGTCTTCCTCGGCCACTTCTATTCTATGCTTTCCACTCCACACAACATATATGCATGAAATTCGCGAAAAAAGGCTCTCGTAATAATCGTCATAAATCATATGGATAAATAAAATATTTAGCAAGCAAATGAATGCGATAAAGGAGACTAGGATGACTGCGCGACGACAAAATTAAATAACATTCTTCCGTCTCAAGTTCAATGTTAGAACAAGGTAATGAAGCAGATAAGGTATTCGTTCTTCATGCTATACGAAGCTTACGGTGTAATTTATCATTAATTAATCAATTTGAAAGCTTTCCCTTCTAAACAGGCAGTAATAAAAAATACGGAAATCTGGAAAATGTAATCTGAAGTCGGTTTAATGGCATTTCAGGGTACAAACAATTGTTTTTTTTTAAATCCAATGACGAAACCAGAGTAAAACGTGTGACGTCTTATATTAAGGAAGAGCTCCAAGTTCAATCCTACCTAAAACCAATTTATATTTGATTGAATCCATTATACATAACATACAATAACTGAAAAATAGATTTATGGTATATTCGTCTATACTAAATTATGCCTAAAAAATCTTTCTTTGAGGCTATCTAGACTATTTTAAAAAAAATCCAAGGAAAGCTTGGTATCAATGGGAATTTTAATATAACTGAATTACTTTTCTAAGGAATCTTCCGAACAATAAAGTAGTTAAATGATTTCGTATTTTTTAACAGGAGATTTACTCGAAAGTTTCATTCAAAAGTTTTAACAACCTAGTTTCTACAATATCCTTGAAAAACTTGATACTGATGAGATAGATCTTTACTGCAGATCAATAAAGATCTGTATCAGTACAAATCCTGCACTGGTGTTTTATCATCCTTGTAAATTTATAACACTATAACTTTTTTAAATGAACTGAAATACTCTACTATTTGATTAATTCAAGTTCGAAACGTAATCAAAGACCGGCGAAATCTGGAACGATAATCTTAAATATGTTACTGTTACTTCCATATGGACCTGGAGATTTCCGCGTGGGAAGAAAATGATTAATTTCATTATCTCTATGGACCAAACCGGCTCGAAAATTAAAGAATCAAGTGGAGAGTTGATAGGGGCACAGGAAAATTGACACAGGGATCACTCAATATCTCTCTGCGGCATGTATTGGATTTGGATGGATAAAACAGATCATGAAATAGTTTATTAAATTCCGAGGCTAAGATGGTTGAATCATTTATTGTTTTATCACTTGATTTCAAATGTAAGATTTCACTACGGGTCACTTTCCTCCAACCAATTCCTTGAACCGGTTCCATTTTTTACTGGAGTTCCCGGGGTATTTTTGAAATTGGTCTACATTGTGTTTGTTTCAGGCATGCCTAAACTTTTGAACTTTTGTCTCGATTTATTTCCACATTTATAGTTGTATATAGTATTGGTAATACAATAAAATATATAGTATATATAAATAATGCTAATAATGGGAATTTTAATATAACTGAATTACTTCTCTAACGAAACTTTCGAACAATACAATACAATTGATAATTAATTATAATAATAATTAGAATATAATATTAATATAAGTAATTGTCTAATACAGGGGATATTTTATTAAAAATATTAATTTTGAAGATTGCAGATGATAGACAATCTGTCTGGGGCTTTAGGAAATATTAAATTATTTTTTGGTTTTAAGACCAATGTTTTGGGAAACTACTAAAACTAATGGATATTTATGTTTTTCATCTGCGGCTTATTTTTGGAAGGGTTTAAATAACACACTGAAATTCCACATGCAAAGTTTATTGTATCACCTATCACAGCATCACCGGGTGGTGATGCTGTTATACGGCAAAACCTGGTCGTGATACAATAAACTTTGCATGTAGTATTGCATCATGTTCTTTAAACCCTTCCATGATGGAAGAATTCCACCAAGTGATGACTGAAGCCATATCTTATAAGGCTTAGCTGATACTTATAGTTGCTCAACAACAAAAGTTTAATGATTATATTATTAACTTATGTGTTTGAGGATAAATATATTTCAAATTTTATCCGATCCGAACGACCATCAAAGGAAGCTCACAAGGTGGTTGAACGATTAAAAAAAACAGAATACTAGACAAATTGGGTATTTTCAAGCGTTACTTTGTGGAAGCGATTCATAATGAAGATGAAAACGCTTGGTTTTTCCACATGAAAATATTTATTAATATTTACGACCTAGGTTTCGACTTGAAGATGACTTTGCAAGTCGAAACCTAGGTCGAAAATATTAATAAATATTTTCATGTGGAAAAACCAAGTGTTTTCATCTTCTTTAAGAATACTAGACTATAACATCGAGTATAAACAACAAAATAACCAAAGGAATAAATCCTTTTCCAATATTTTCTGTAAATATTAGCAAAAATACATCGAAGAATGTGTATATAATTTATTATAGAAAATAACAATAGAAAATCCAAATTTGCTCGATAATTAAAAAAAATCTCCTGTGAGAGTTAACTGTTCAATTAATTTTCATAATTAACGGAAATTAAGATTTGTTTTACATTTTCGCCAACAGTTGCACCTCACACACAACAAGAAGGATAGCCTTTGAATGAAACTCTTGGATAGCAAGAAGGATAGCCTTTGAATGAAACTGAGTATAGTTTTGAAAACCAGGTTTAATCGAAACCGATCGCAAGACACGGAGAATATATCAATAAAGAGTGATTAGTGTTTTGGGATACAATGCACAAAAAAAATCATAGGAACTATGATAATTAGAATCTCAAGGTGAACTGTTAGACTAAGTACTTTTATAATGATCAGTCGTCAAGTCAAATAAGGACAGGGTGAGAGATTTTTTTTTGTGCATTTCCCGTTCCCATTATATTTCCTTGGGCGAACCTCAGTGTACAAAACTTCACGCCAATGTTCAGAATTAATTAGACAGAGAGAAAACGAAACTAATTGGATGCCTTTTGTGAGCAATCAATGGAATTGGAATGGTCTTGGAATAAGTGTATGATTCCTTCCCGAAATAATTATCTAATTAATATTTATATTTTTTGTCATAACACAAACCTGGTAATCATTAGTCATCAAATTTGCCTTGAACGAATGTGATTATTTTTTTATTTTTTATTGATATATTGAAAGGTTGAAATACAAAAACCGAGGTCTACGAAATGATCTTAATGAGGGCGTGAGGCTGTAGTATCATATCTAAATAAATCAGTAACTAATTTGAGATATTTTCATTTCCACGAACATTAAAGGAATACGATGTCCCCAAAATTAATTAAAATCATACTTCACGAATGACATTCACCGAGATGTAATCTACAAAACTGTTACTCTGTTTAAGTAAGACGACTTCACGTAGCTTTTATATTTTCTAAATTTGAAAATAAAATGTAATTTTCGATAAAAACAAACATCGAATCCATCCATTTATAAAATAGGTATTTGCAAAACCAAAGAAGCTGTGAAAAAAACGCATTCATTTTTTAGAGTAATAGTTTTTTTGATCATCGAATTCCTTTTTGGACATGTAACTACGCTCCTATTTCCCGTTTTAAATGATAATGTTTCGAAAAACGTATGCTCGAATTGTTACATTAATGTTATCATTCGGTTTGCCTGAAATTTTTGAATGTATACGGTTCGTTTCTGCGAATGATAGAGAAAATGAAATAGACTGGAAAATTGGTCGTTGCTTCATTGAAAATATCAAACTTGCTATCAAATGGCTCGAGGATACAACATTAACATATTACTCGATTGATTTTTAGAGTTAAAAACCATGAAAAATAGAGATTATGTTTGGTACGTAAAATATTAACAGTAATGGAAGGACGAGAATCATAAACTAAAATATCCTAATTTTAATATATAATAGATCTTGGAGCCGGCAGGGCACCATGTACGAGTAGAGTAATTTTGATAAGTAATAACAATAATAATGTTTTAAAACTCTGTTCTATTTACACCTTTAGGACTAAATATTTATTTGTTCACGTATATTTTAATAGAAAGGAACATAACGAGGGAGCTGAGTTTTCTTAAGAATTTCGTAACGGTGACTACAACAAACTAATTCCTGCTTTAAACGGAGAAGTATGACGATAATAATACGAGAACACCAAACGAATAATACAGTTTTCCTTATTGGTTGATATAAACGAATATATATACAGATTTGCTTACTGGATTCCTAATTGGCGTTCAGCTGTAACATATGCCGTTTTAGAGAAGAAAATACACCGAAGGAATATCTCATTTGGAACCCTTAAGAGGAAGGCGTAGAGAAAATCTTTAATAGATTCATATTTTTACACAGGTATGGTTAAGATACGCGATGAGTCAAGTTGAGCATTGAAGGCAGAGGTAAAGAGAGATTGGGCCGTTTGTACCCATGTACTTAAACTTTGCTTTGGATGATAAGAGACTGCGGGTTGGCACAATAATCGGCATAGGGGCTGATCAATCACTCAAATCTACTGAGGAAGTATATTTGATTATCCAGTCGCAATAAAATGATTTGGAATGCGTTAAGCATCAGAAAAGAGAATATTAAATAAGATACAATACAAAATGGAAACGGGGGAATCCGGACAGGACTGGGGAATGAGGAGGAGGAGGCAGCAGAAATTTGATTGGATTGGAGTTCACTGGGGAAGCGGAAAGAGAAAGTTATAGAGAGTTCCACTTGAACGGAATGCAGAATGAGGGCTAGGAAAAGGAAAATGGGGGACAAAAAAGTTGTTTCTCTTTTGCATATATACATGAGTCCACGGCCTCCCTAAATCGGCATGAATTAAATAATTTTCAGGCTACTGAAAATATATTATCGAGTTGGTACAACTGAAAACGTTATTCAAATTTAGAATTCTGTATTGGGGTTATGATGCACGTGACGTGTTAAGAGGGATTCATTGAAATGCATATAGAACGGTGTGGTGAATCATTAACAATGTAAACAATTATTAATTGTTTTCTGTAGCTTTTTTAAATTAAAACTGGAAACTCAATGAAATGCAGCTAGGTTTAGCTAGAAATAATAACGTGCAAAAACTTGTTTTCGACACTTCCGTTATCGACATGAGCCAGTATAATTTCAATTCTTCTTCTTCCTTGGCGCTACAGCCCAATTCGGGCCTTGACCTCCTCCAAATTTTGCCTCCAATTTTTCCTGTCACTAGCCGCGTCCTTCCAGTTCCTGGTTCCTAGGATATCTCTTGCGTCGCTCTCCACTTTGTCCGCCCATCTTTTCCTGGGTCTCCCCACCGGCCTCTTTCCTTCCATTTTCCCCCTGAAAGCTTTCTTCACTGTCCTCTTGTCATCCATCCTCTGTACGTGCCCTGTTCATTGTAGCCTCTTAATTTTTATATAATTTGACATACTTGCTTCACCAAATAATTGATACAGCTCATAGTTGTATCTTCGTCTCCAGTGTCCGTTGTCTTCCACCGGGCCAT
>WURS02446991.1:0-14471 GCA_011762765.2 Rhinocypha anisoptera
AATTGCAAATTTTGTAACCTATTTCTTAGATTATGGATCGTTTCCACCACATCTCACCTGACTCTATAACGTTTATTCAGAATTGAAAGTGAACACATCAATAAATATGACTCGTGTTAATGCTACATTAAAAGGTCTTGAAGAAGGCGATGGGAATCCAACACAATTATTTTTACTTTACAATTCAGTGACAAGAATCTTGTAAATGATGGGATTTACCCCCTGGGGTGGACTTTGTGGCAGCAGATGGGATGGCAAGGGATTTGTTTTGAGAGATGGACTGTAAGAGATTACAAGCAGGGAAAATAACCCTAGCCTCAATACAAAAGTATGGAGGGGCTCAGATATTTGAATGAAATAGGCAAGGACAAAATCGTAAGGCTTATAATAGAAATATAATGGCATGTATAACGTAAGCCATCAGAAAAATAAAATAATTTCATAATGAGCATCTCTCATTTATCACTGACTTACATCCTCAGCTTCATATGTCACAACCAATTTTGGGTGATTGCAAATCTTTTTCAGGGCAGTCAAAACGGACAGATGGGCAACACCTTTCTCGGGATCTTGCTCTTTCTTAGTTTGCATCTCCCAAAAAGCAATAGCTGTCTTGTAGAGTTGAACCTATTTTAATAAAGAAAGAGATAAAACAATGTATACATTACTGTTAATTCAAGAAAAAATAATCTTGATGAATTTGCAATATTGGATCTAGATTTTTTTGAAGTTTTGTTTGTGTAAGTTGTTACTGTAAGAAACAGAAGGACATGGCACTTTTAAAATGATTATGGAAGAATAAGAAATCCAGTATGGCTATTGTGATAATATTTTCCCTCATCTGAAATGAATACTCAAAATGAAACTCCAAAACTTACACATATAAGAAATTATATTTTTTTGAGCAATTCGAAATTACTTAAAATAAGGATAATAAGTTATTTAAAAAATAATAATACCTGTAATGGAAATGGATGGCAGAATATCACACACTCTACCTTCTTTGGTAAATACTGATTAATGATTGCTTGGGTACGACGCAGAATAAACCATGCTGTCCTATTGTTTAATTCTGCTGCTCTTGTCTCTCCAAGACATCTATTCTCTTCCGAGCAGTTTGGCTGTCTTGATGTCACAATAGGGACTTCATAGTGCTTTCGAAACTCTGCTGAAGATTGAATTTATCAGATTTTTTATAATAAAACTCCCTTCAGAGGAAAGTTGTTGTGATACAGAAATATTAGATTATGGCATCTTTATAACAATTTTTATATTTATGAGCAGAGGTCAAAGAGATATCGGGGATTTCAATGTTGGATAGAATCAGGTATCAAAAGTGAGGCTGCAATAGGCGGTGTGTCTGGGGATGGGAAAGAGGGAGAAAAGGGAATATCAAGTTCAATGTCCATGCTTAATGCTAAGATGGTAGTGAATTCATTGATGTAGTAAGCAGGTCAATGGTTGTTAGAGATGCAGTGAATGACATTTTTAGTAGTGCAGTGGTGTCCATGTTTCTAGGAGAGTGGTGCTGTGAGTCATTTGCACCTTAAAAATAATTTGGCTCTACATCTGTTGCATGACTTGTGGAAACAAAAGGAAGACATTCATGAAATCTTAGAAGGTATCCTGTAAAAAATCTTAAAAACTTCAAAAAACAAACATCATATCAATCATCATGGCATCCAATGCAATATAAAACAACAATCATCACAAAAGATCAAAATTTAAGTAGCAATATTTCAAGTAAAAAATTGCATTCATTTGTTGCCAAACAATTCTCTTACAAAAAAGTTTTGTATCCTCTAAGCATGGCAGGAGATCTCAATATTGGTCCTATAATTGAAATATAACCGTAGTAACAGAGATCAGTAGAATGTGCAAGCTGCTCAGCCTCAATTAGAAATTAAATACATTTACAGTCCAGTGATGATAAACATCAAAGTGGCCCTTTTAGGTTATGGAAGAAAAAATTTGCATATTCACAGATATAAACATATTTATTGCTTCAACATGTTTCACTACACTGTTGCATCATCAGGACCTGATGATGCAACATCTAATAATAATAATGCTATGAATTCCACAATGTATTGGCCGCCACCATCTCTTTCATGGATCTTATAATTAGAATAAGATTTTACTTACCTGTGGTACTTCCAAGTATTCCAGGATTAACAAAGTCCACCAATGAATAAAACTCTTGTAGTTCATTTTGAATTGGAGTACCAGATAAAAGTATTCTTCTTTTGATGTTCAACTGAAGGAGAGCCTGTAGCAAAACAATGTATGTATATATATATAACATAATCAGTTCACACATGTGAAATGATGTTTGTCACAAAAACACACACAAAAAACATAAGCACAGAAATATAAAGACTGACATGTTTTTTTTATTTTCAGTGGCTGCTGAACCACCTTCATCAGACAGGAGATTAGATGAAACTGAATTGTGTATATATATATACACCTTTATATATAAGTGAATAAACTCCCGATTATAGTTTAATGGAATACTTTATTAGGAGATGTACATAAATCATGATTTTCTACACCAGCAAGTCATATACTAAATCAAACTGTAGCAACAGAAAAGAGGAACTGGAAGCTATGGCAATTTGGTACTAAAGGATGATAAAACTAAAATAAATAGTAAAAATAGCCATAAATAATGAATTTAAATAAGAGGATTTAATATGGTGAAATTATATATACATATAATATATGTAGCCTTAAGAACAAGCTTAGTGATAACCCTATTAGATCGGAAGTGTATAAATATAACACATGGCAAAAAGACGAACTTGATGCTCCAGCCTGCTGTCTTAGCAAGACTTATAAATCATCATCTAGTCTCACTACAAGACTATTTAACTGACTACCCCCAGTGCAAGATATGTGTGTGGTGCTAGATTTAAAATCGTGCTATGGACCTGGCTGCACAAACATGCTTTTTATAATATGAGTACTTTGAATCCAGTATATTGGACACGAAATTTTAATGGCAAACTGTTACAACCTTTATATGTAATTCTTACTGACGATGACTAGAGCATGCAATGTACCTTTAAGTCAAATAAATATATTATTATTACTAATAGGCATGAGTTCATGGTTTTTTCCAACATAAACTTTGTGCATCACATACATTATATATGAACATGTATAATGATGAATAAATGAAGAAAATGGAAGCCTTTTATTTTTTATTGCTTATTGATAGAAGCACGAAATTCCACACCAGCCACCCTGACTAGCACTTACACTTTGTATGCAACATCAGCACATTTCTCACCCTTTTAACAACACTTCTATTATCCTCACTTGTTTTACAATGGAAATTCATTATAAACTGAAAACTAAAATATACTGAGATGTACAAATAAATAGATAGTACACTGGTCAAAAAGTGTAAGAATCATTCTGCTGGCTATGATGATATTCCAGGCTCCATTTTAAAAGAAAATGCTAAAACTTACATAATCTATCCTCTAACTTACTTAGTTAATGAGTCACTATCTTGGGGTATTTTTCCTGATAGGTTAAAGGTTGCAAAGGTTATCCCGATTCCTAAGAGTGGGGACTAATATGAATTAAATAATTACAGACCCATATCAATTCTTTCTAGATGATTTACTGTCTAGTTCTCATGTCACTGGTATCAATAAAAGCAAAATTAATACTGTAGGTTTCCTTTCTTAGTTCCCAGCATGTTGCATGGAGAAAATTTAAGAAGTGTACCCCTCATCAAATGAAACATTTAAGATATAATTTTAATCAAAGGAAGCTAATGTATATTCTGAATTGATATCCTTGTATGGACTGAGGAGTTTATTTAGTGTTTAGATACAAAAAGAATTATCATTGTGGATGCTATTTTCACTATAATCACTAAAATGTTACATTACCAGGTAATGAAATGAGTTATACACTTCAAAATACACTCAAATGAAACAATACTCGAATAAAAATTTCCTTACCTGTGATGTTTTAATTATCATATTTTTTAACCGATGACCTTCATCGCATATCATTACATCAAAGCGGATTTTCTTAATATCTTCAATGCAACGGACAACCATTTCATATGAAATGATCATCACTTGATTGTGTTTTGACTTAAGGTAATCAGTAGGTCTGTTTTTCTAAAAAAAGAAAACAAGACACCATGAGTAAAATATATGTGAAATTTTTATTCTAACACAAAAAGCTTGAACAAAGAGAGAAAAATGATAGTAACCTGATCAACTATGAAAGGCCTTATTTTATCTCTCCCTAACCAGTGGTGAAATTCTTTTAGCCAGTTGCCTGCCAAACTACTTGGAGTAATTACTAAAACATTGTGGAAAATTGGTTTGTTTCCATATGGACCTTTCCTCAATAAAGTCCTACGTAAAAATAGAAATTTAAACCACTACATTACAAAAGCATAGTCATATGTGAGATTGCTAGTTTGGTTCAATCTTACCATATTAAAGTGATGCACTGCAAGGTTTTCCCAAGTCCCATTTCATCAGCTAAAATGCAGCCTTGCCAGGAAGCATTCAATCCAGTTTGATGTCTAAATGGATTCCTCATGCCACAAACACACTCATATAAAAACCTAACACCATCTATCTGATGGGGACGAAGGACTTTGGAGAGGTAGGGATCTATGACAACGTCCACAAGTGGCAGTTTTTCTCGATTGTGAAGCCACTAGAATAGGTGATTTAAATTTAGTAATATAATTTACTTGTCTTCCTTGGAACCTGTAAATTTCTCAGAAATATCTTTGAAACTACACGTTGGAAATGAAAAATGTGAAATGGATTATACACAAAGGCCTTGCTACTTAAGGTTGTGTGGGAAGCTCAGTTTGTAATTCCAATATGTTGAATATTTGAGTTGCACAAAAATAATTATAACCTCATGAATATAACCTAGTTCATCAAGAAAAACAATCTGTATGACATTAGTAATTCTTAATAAGAATACTTGAATGAGATGGAAAATATGTTAAATCAATATAATCTTACTTTTACCAACTATACAATAAATTCATGCAAAATAAAATTTGTTGTATGTGTCTACCCTGTCATAAATCCCTGTGGGGAAAATTCCCAATAAGAAATTTCCCTGCAATAAAATCTTCCAGTAAGGACATTTATAAAAAATACTAAATTGAAATCTACATATATATATACATATATAAATTAATTGGGAAAAATTAAGAAGATAAAAAATGGTCTGTCAAGTGTTGCCTCCGAGAACACCAAAGAGCCAAGAGAAACAAACAGTTCCACCTTTCAATCGTGGTGGAACATGCTTGGTCGGAGCCTGGGCATAAGATAAATTTGAAAGAAACCAACGTATCTCAAAAGAATGACATTACTACCCCAGACTGATGTGAGGCCATCAAAATAGAAAAAATCCTGCTAATAAAAACCAGGAAGACATGTATCAGCTCCACAATACATATAAACGAATTTTTAAAAATCCAACCAATCGGGGAACAGCAACTCCTTCAAGCCATCTATATAAGGATGGCCAAAATAGCAGAATTGTCACTCCAACCCGAAGAGCCAGGTTTAATTCTGAAATTATTGTCATAAAAAAGCAACACATTTGGTGAAATACCCGGAAGCTTCCAGGCTTCACATCTTAAATGCTGCAAGAACCTTCACACCTGAAGAAGACGTTCCTCCAATATGGATACAGCAAATGGTAAATCTCTCTGGTGCTAAAAAGGTCTGAGAGGGGAAAGGCAAACACCAGTGATGGATGAGATACTGGTTGTCACGGCATGCCTGCCATACAATTCTATGATATCGGGAAGATTTCCAGGATACTTCAGAAATTCATTGCCGCCATCCTTGTACCACCAGCCAAATTATGGAATCAGCTTGTTCAAGCGAAGGACCTGATTGGCCACAGGATTCCAGGGGTTTATCAGATACCATGAGAGTAGTGTGAGGTGCATGTTGGGGAGACAGGTCACATAATTGAAACCTGGATAAAGTAGCAAAAAACAGTACCAGAGACTGGGGCAACTAGAAAAGTCAGCTGTTGTCGAATACAGCACCAGCAGAGGCCAAACCATTGACTAGGAGGGGGACAAAATTACTTTGCCACTTACACAGCTGCTGGGACCGTTTGGCCAAGAAGGCTATTGAGATCCATCTTCAAAACAAGAGTCTTGATAGGGATTCATGTTTTCAACTAAGCAACACATGGAAACCAATCCTGAAAGAAATACACGAAACCAGGAAGAATGTTTGGCCAATTAGGAGACGCCCAGAAGGAAGCTGTTTCTCTGACCAAATAGGAGAGATCTGTTCCTAAGAGCATTGATTTTTTATTATTGTTATTTATTCATTTCAAACAATTTTTGGCATAACAGTATTCTGAAGTCCTGAAGAAGATGACAGAGTTGGGAATCAAAATGTTGGTTGCAACTGAGACACTCACCCGATGGAAGACCCGAGACATTTTTACTCATAAACAAATTTGGCTATGTCTCATTGTTGATTCACTCTTAAATTCCTATAGAGAACCTGCTTCCCTATAGGTTCTCAATGGGAAATCTATTCACTAATTCACTACAAGAAAATGAATGGGGAACAATGGGGTATTTTCAATAGGGTAGCCCAATGGGTGCTACTACCCATGTTCAAGTTCCTGTGATGCCTCTGGACACCACTTGCTAAAACCCAATCTGAGTGATTTTCTGGGTACCAAATATTTCTAGGAAACCACAGAGGACACAGAGAAAGGAAATGCCCCTTACTCTGATGTGTGACTTTTCCACCATATTTCCATCACCAACATTTTAGAGAACTCCATTAAAAAATAGGAGCCCTAATATCCTATAACATAATATAGGTTTTTTTGAGAAGAGTAATCACATTACAGAATTAAGAATATAGGAGAAAAATAAAACAGGCATATAAAACACTATTGTGAAAAATGTAATGAATGATTATTGATGTTAATGTTTTGAATAATTAAAAATATAAAAGTAATAAAAAACCAATTCTGCATATAAGTTCTTCCAAAGTGCTTTAACAACAGCGAAAAAGGCAGGAATCCACACCTAATTTAGATTTTCATGAATGTTGAATTACCTAAATTACTTAGAATTATCAGCCAAAAATGTTCTGGGACCAGAGAACATACCAATGAGTGAGATAAGGGATTACCTATCAATACTGTGGTGCATGTTGAATTAAGAGTGCAATAAGTAAAGCACCTAGGAGAAATGACTGTTAATAATCTCTCATGGGATCCCCACACAAAAAAAATTGTGGACAGGCAAATCAAAAATTAAGTTTCATCAAATGCATTGCTGCTAGGAGTGATTTAAAGGTGAAAATAATTGAATAATATTATTAATTTATAATAAAATAATTTAAAGTTGCTAATAATCCTTCATGAAACCTAATTATGAATGTGTGTAGTACTTGGGATCCATCTGCACAGAGTTGATACATGAAATTGAGCTGCTTGATTCATTAAAAATTGCTATGCTAAGAGCATTGCTGTAATGGTTACAAAAGTCCATTGGGAGACATTTTAGCAAAGAAAACTTAATGCTAGATTAAATTTATTATAAAACTTAGAATCAATTCTTTAAAACTTTAGTCAATTATTTATAGCTCAACCTATATAGTGCAGTCTGATCACATGTCCAAAACAACACATTTAGTGATTCTTTATTTATGTGGAAAACACGAGAAAGCACTCTAAGATAGATTAAACTGTTATTCAAAGTTTATGAGGATCAACATTTAAAAAAATGGGTGTTCTCACCCCCTGCCACACACCATCTTACAGGGTATACATGTAGATGAAAATGAATGACATTAGCAAGAGATGAGTGCCTTTAATGTGACTGTTTCTTTTTAGAATTTATTTATTTTAACTTTTTTCATCCTGGATAATATACTCATTTACACATCATTAACAGTGTCATTTCATGGCACCATTAATGATGTGCACAGAAAACATTACTTTTTCCCTAAAAATCCTAGAAAATAAAATTTCATTCATTCTACATTCTTATCTTAAAATATTTTAATTAAAAAGAATAATTATATACATTATAAATTAATATTTACTATAAAATTAAAACCATTTTGAACTGATGTTACTTAACACAATGAGGAGGCAAATCAGTATATGTTGTAGCCCTTGTAGCATATATTAATTTCAGGCAAAACCATTAAAAATTGAAATCATTATAGTAGTAAGAATTTTAAAAAATATTTCAAATCTCATTTTTATATCCAAGTAATTTCCCCCTGATAATCAAAACTCACAACTGGATGTTCAAATTAATTCAGGATTAATGACCTGATGGATAAAAAAATCATGTCACTTAAGTACAACCATTCTTTACTAATAACTTGAACTATACACTCACTATATAATACAAGCAATTTATACATAAAAGTAATATGTGGACAGTAATTAAATACAAGAATTCAAAACATATTCAAGAAAATAATGGTCTTCATTTTAAAATAATCACTTTCTACCTGTAATGATGTTTAATATCATAATGCCTTTATTCACAAATCCTAAATTTAAGTGATGTTGAATCAATAAAGAAGAACAATAAGTAAAGAAAAATAATTTACAGAATATTACTTCATACAAATTACTATCTCTTAAAAAGTTAATCAGAGCATGGAAAGAATGTAGCTTTTTGAATATTGGTATACCATAATGTTCCTACATATGACATAATTAGTTATAGTTACTCTTCATATTATTCTCGTTAGTAATCTAGAGCCTAAAAGTATGAAAGTGATGGCAGATCAACATATTAGACTCAACATAATGATATTTAGACTCAAAATCCTGTCAAATATTCAACAGTTCATCAAGTGCAGAGTCATCATCAACATCATTAGCTGGTTCAGCAACACATACTTTCTGGAAGTAAATAATAAAAAAATGCTTAATGACATCTAATGCATGACAATTTCAGACAATTGAGTTCTCAGAAATGCATGTTTACAAGCATTAATAAATTGGGTGTAAACTATCTAATTAAATTGGAAAACTCCAAACAACTAAGGTTGAAAAGTTAAGATTTTAATATACTCTAAGGACTATTTCTCACTATCCACATCCTATGCTAATGCAAGTATTCATGATAAAATTAAATAATCAATACTACATCACGTCATAGACTAAAGAATACTATAGACTTCTCCCTGCATATGTTGAATTTGTTCCACATTTTACGTAGTTTCAAGCTTTCTGAGAGATGTCTCTGTCAACATGGAACTTTTTTTGGAATCATTTTCAGAACTGCAGGGGTCCCACTTGACTCTACAATGTCAACCGAAGCTCGATCTCTCCTCCAGGAGTAAAAGCCAATGACAGTGAGAATAGATTACACCTCTCAAAAATTCGGCCGTAGGAGAGGGGAAGAAATGGTTGAACGAAGCTTCCAATACAAGCTGCTATATGCTTACGGTGCAATACACCAGGGAAAGAAATTTTGTGGCAATAGCCGACCAAGTTAGCCTTTTTCTTGCTTGTGATTAGCTGGCGACCGTGCTCACCAGCTAACCCGTCAGTTGTGGGTTCAAGTTCTGTCAAGGGCACGTATATTGTATTTGTCCTGATGGGTTTTTTCTATCACTGGAAGAGGTGCAAAATGATGATAGACATTGAAGCACCCTATAAAAAAAAATACAACTATAATATTGGCAGTAATCACAGAAAGCCCAAATCACTGTCATATAATTAGTTTAAAATAACTTTTACACTCCACTGGATGGTCAATATAAAATATAAAAAGGCACAATCTGATTTCAATGCTCTGGCATCATCATCAGGTCATATAATTCAGAATGGGGTTTAAGCTGTGGCAAGCCAGTAACTCCCACTTTTAATTCTAAACATTTCATTTGCGAAGATTGCGTGACTGAACAACTGTGTTCAGAATTGGTTACATGAGAAACCTAAATTCACATGTCTTCTCTTGTGTCAAATGTTTTATATGACTTGGTATCCAGTAATGGACTCCAGATCCAACCCTGATTAAAAAATATGAACACCCATTCATTTTTCATAAAATTATATTGAATGCTACTTGTACTGCAATCAAGTTCAATTTAGGAAATAACTGTGGAAATTTATATGGCATAATACTGAAAAGTACTCATCGTAAGAAATACAAACATTCATACAGAAGGAAGCAGGAAGAAAAAATGACAATATTTAAATTACCAGTAATACGTATTCCTATTACCTATGTTTTCCACAACTAAATTTTCTGCAGCCACCTTATTGATCAGCGAAAATCATATTAAATACTTAGCTACTAAGTAAAAAGACAATCAGATAAAAGTATGCAATGAAATAAGTATGAAATGATAGAAATTCTCTCTGTTGGTAAAGCGCAAGAGAAAATGGAAAATATATGACCCCAGCTCTTTTGCTAATTTTACCATTCTACATATTAATTACATATCATTTCCAAAGAAATAAAAATATCTTTGGAATACTCTAATGCATAAATAAACATAGATTTGAAACTTGGAGAGATTAACTTAGACTACAAAATGTATCTGCAAGGCAAAGGCTGTAAACCCAACTGCTTAGAGAAAAAAATTCTAAAAAAACTCATTTACTGTTTTGGTATCCTTCGTTAGTCAATAAAAGAGAAAAGATGGTATTTTATTTTCTGAATTTGAAAATAACTCAATGGGTGAAGTCCTATTTAGTCTATCGGTTTTGATTTGGCTAATCAGAAAGCATCCCAATGTGAGGACTATCGCTAAAAATTCACTTGGAATCGCCTCAATATTATTTTGACCTGCAAATCTCACATTCCCCTCTCCTACAGCTACATTTTTGAGAAGTATAACCTGATATTCTACTCTCAGCTGCGTGCAACTTGGTTGAGGAGCAACCGAGCTTATGTCTAGTCCTCTGTTGCAGGAGCCTCATTTCTTTGTGACGTCTCTGTGCAGGAGAAAAGTGACTGCTCTTTCCTTCTATTTCTGACTAAGGTTTATTAGGTGGCATACCCGGGACGACCCTTTTTGACCTCATAGCCCAATTCCCTCATGGGTGATAGTGGTGATACTATTGACTATAGTCAAAATATTTCATGCAGGAATAAATCAAAAAATGAATTCCATATTTATTTTACTTGATAATTTCTGATTAATTTAATACCAAACAGTACATAAATGCTTTCATTTATAACCAGCATTCTACTGAAACTCTGCGACAACTAAGGGAAATGATGAGGGTGAGTCAGAAAACAATTTCCCAAATCTTGGGGGATGGCATGCTTTCGTCGAACTCACCCAAGAATCGCGAACCATCATAAATGACACTTCAAAGGGGTGCCCTATTCCAGAACAATAGGAAAGTGTGACCACAGCCTAGGGGTTAAAGTCAAGTAGGACCGTGAGTTTGAAAAATAATTTCATTTCCGACACTAGCATGCCGAGTAGGGAAAGTTCTGAACTACGTCAATTTACATTGTGGATTTTCCCTATGCAGTGAAGGGTCTATAGTATTATTTAGTCTATGATCATGTCAAGTCAGAATGTTATAAATAGAAACCTCATAGGTATTTGTTTTTAGCTCGTAGTTAACCTTCTGTGGGTGTAAAATTGCAAAAGGTAATCATAATTTGTAATAATATTAAGGAAATGGTTTTAAAATTTATCACAGCCCTCTCATATTCCTCAAAGGGCAATTTAGAAGAGAATTATAATATTCTTTATTCATTCTTAAGTCAAGAGACAGGGAAAACATTGTTAACCTAGTCATAATAATAGTCTAAACTCATTACAGTACTATAAGAAGTAAAATATTAATAAGATTCTTTAAGCATTAATGCTGTTGATTGATAGTTCAAAAAGTAATCACAGCTGTGATCATATGCATCTATAAACACTCATTTACAAATATATATTATAATTTTTGAAGAGCAGATGCTGTTTGCTCGTAATTATTTCATCAGGTTCTATCATTCTAATGGAGAACATCACAAAAAATCTGTACTCCAGCAGCTATGTGGAGAAAAAGAAACTAAAATGGTATTAATCTTTAATGACAGAATGAAGATGCCATTAAAATTAATTTAGGTGAGAATGCTAATAGTAATTAACCATGTAGCTTTTATGAAAAATGCTGCTAGGGTAAGAATTTTTGCTGCAAGGATTGCTGCAAGAATTTTTTAAATATGAAAAAAGACAATTTAAGGGTTATGAATTACTAATAGTCAATTAAATATAGACAAATTAAATAAAAAGAATGCATTACTACTAAGAAAGCCATTGTCTCAATACACCAACATAAGAATCAAGATTCCTAGGCCATGTACAAGTCAGTTTTGTTGCATGATTAATAAGGCAAATAAATTAACATATTTAAAATAAATTGAAGAAAAAATTTCTCTAAATAAGTAATCTTATGTCTGCATAAACACCTAAGGATAAAAAGATAACAGTTCAGTATGTACACATCATGCATTTTAAGTTATTATCTTTAATCATGAGAGAGACCAACATTTGCAAGTGTTATTCCTTCATCATGTAAGTTCCACCATATCAATCTGGAAACAATACATTTTATCCATATATATATATATATATATGTATTGAAAATTTAAAAGTAAGAATACATTATTTGAACAAAGTGGTGTCGACACAAAAAGTCTAATTCTGAAAGTCCACAAACTAAAAGTCCAATGGACATTAGTCCAAAGTCCAAGAAAAGTTCAAACTCAAATGGACTGCATTGGGTTTTTAGGATTGGACTTTTTGTCCAGTAATCAAACAAAGTTGAATTCTGCTCTTTTTAATAATCACAATTATGAAATTCTTTCAAGCTTAATGTATATACATATTAGCTACTATAACCTTAAATAAGAAACTTACCTGATGCTCTGATGGTGGTGCAGGCATAACCAAAGAATCTTGACATTTATAACTGGGGCCTTTAAATGTTTTTGAAAGCATAAGCTTTGGTTTTTTAACAGGCCTTTTAATTGCTGGAGGAATTTCAGTAATTTGTAATCTTTCTTTTGCTACCATTTCACTATTTTCATTGCATGGAATGATACTTATTAACTGCAAATAAAAAATAATATATATAAATGAAATTTTAGGAGAAGCACAGAAAAATTATCTGTATTGTTCTTGCAAACATAAAGGGAAAATTGCTAAGTTCTAAGGATACAAGAATCAGTAAGGACATTGAGAGCATTGTAAAATGGGAGAATTCTATACTTGAAAATATGCCAATTCACATTTAGCTGGCAAGGTTTTGTTATAACTTTTTCAACATTAAAATAATTATCACCTAATAAAGTCAATCTGTTGCTCAATCATTTCATACATTAACTGTCAGAGAATTGTCTCTTTATTCACAATTGGATCAGTTATGCTATAAGATACAAGAAACCAGTTAGTCATTCTTCCAAATGTAAAATATTCTAAGAAAATGGAGGGGACTTGTATGTAGTTTTGGTTGCATATAAATATAGGTTAAGAGGATTATTCCCTTTAGCTATATTCTTCCAACTGGGACTCTGAGGGTATGACAGGATGAATGAGAGAAGTATGAGATTCAAATAAATTATAACAAAATGAAAATAATGAGATTTTGATAAGTAGAAAGACCAACGTGGAATGTAAGTTTAAGACATACACAGTAAGTTGGAACAGATCAGAAATTAAGTATTTAAGTAGTCTTTTTTTAGGCAAATGAATTTAGTGGCAGGAAGTATAGAACAATTAACAATCGAGAGACAAACAAAATATGTTTTAGCAAAAACAATGAAAATGTTAGTGAAACCTCTTAAATGAAGTATGGTATGGTTCAGAATCTTGGTCTTAAGAGGAAGGATGAGCAAAAAATGGATAATTTTGAGATAGAAGTGGCAGATAATAAAAAATGTCAAATGGAAGGAAGAAAATAAATGAATTAGTGCTTTGCATAGTAGGGCAGTTGCCTAGAGAAATTCAAAGAAGAAAGGATTATTAACTGGAAGTCATACTCAAGAGGTGATGTGCTGTTGAAGATTGTGATACTGGGTAGAGTGGTGTCTAAGCATGGGTAGGAAGATAGAGTTTTTGAGGGTATGGTTTCAGGAGTAACTTTGTGGAAGTCCAACATACTAGGAGTAATTGAAGTAACTGCAAAGTGCAAAGAATGGAAACTGCAAAGTTACTTCAATTATAAAGGTTTTGATATAATTATAGCATATACAGGAAGTATGTGAAGATGGCAAGATATTTATCATAATTCAGGGAATTCTTCTTTTCCTAAGCTGATTGAAATACTACCTTCAATGGTATATTTATAGCTATCATCATATTAAATCAAATAGTCAACAAAAAATGTTACACATTATTAACCCCTCAAGTGTGTGCAAAACAGCATATGCATCCAGTCATATTCATTCTTATATAGTGACTTTAATTGGAGGTATTTAAATCTCCCAGGGT
>WURS02447002.1:0-14471 GCA_011762765.2 Rhinocypha anisoptera
CTGTCTTTTTTGGATCTATCGCAGCAAACGCCTCTCCTCCCATACCATTCTCAAAAACCTCTTCATTCAAAACCTCTCTTTCCACCTCAACTTTTCCATCCGTCGCCAAACCCACATCTCAAAAGCCTCCTATCTATGATCATCATCCTTCTTCATGGACCAGGTTTTGGAACCATGTAGTGCTACGCTCCATATTATGGTTTTCACTAATCTTTTCTTCAAATCTTTATTTAGGGTCCCTCTCATTCATCTCATCATTGTATGTACTGTTTGCGAAATAATATATTCTTTTCTGTTATTTATGTCCCTACTCATTTAAATTATTGATGTTCGAAGCCATTTCAGGCAGAAACCTTATTACTGTCACGATTCATACACCACAAGTGGAGTCGGAGTTCAACTTCTCACCGCCAACGGATACTTGCCCCTCAGATGCGGGGATAACTCTATTTTATTTACCATAATAATAATAATCTTTAGTTAGCAAAGCTATTCCATCCACATTTACAGTTCAGAACTTAATACAAATTCCAAATACAAGTACATAATACAAATTGAAAGGTCAAGATTTCCACTTACAATTTAATCATTTTCACTCCATTTCCTTAATTTAAAATGATCCAATTTTTACCTGGATAATATCCATTCTTTTAATTTAATTTTAATTCTGTCAATATTTTTTCAAGATTTGATTTCCGGATACAGCGTATTACATAAAGCCAAGCCATTGTAGAAAACAGAGGCCTGTGACGATGTTTTCTTCCTCTTAGGGAGATGAAAATAATCCCTAATTCTAGTTTTATAATTATGGATTAATTATTTAGGCATTAGCCCAATGAATATTTTATGTATAAAAATCAGGACATTGTAGTCTATACATTGAATGACATCCATCCACATCAACGTTTTTAACCTAACTTTAGTATTTCTATATCTGTCGCATTTCAAAATTAGTCTCATTCCTCTATTCTGTAGAACTTGAAGTCTCTTTCGGTCTCACTTATTGGCTAGAAACATAACTGTTGCACAATAATTAAGGTGCGGTGATATAATACAGTTTTAGATACGTTTGGTTGTCTCACATGTTAAAAATTTGTTAATTCTCGAGATAAAACCCAATTTCTTTGCGATTTTTTTACAGGTATAATCAACATGATCCTTAAAACTCAGTATCTTATCAATCATAACTCCTAAATACTTTATGGATTACACTAATTTAACCTCACAATTTCCTATTACAATCTTAACTTGATCATTTATAAAGTTTACATATTGCGGACGTGTGGCTATTGGCCATAGCCATGTTGGCTTTGGATTTTCCTGCATTCAATTTCAACTTATTAGCCGCAAACCACTCACTTAATTTGTGATTTGTGAACGTGTCACTTGATTTTTGGAAAAGGAAAAAGCGTGGTACAGAGTGGTGGGTTAGCAATGAGCCAGACCAAGGCCCTGTAATCACCAGCTCTCGTCGAGATCCACTTTTTGCGTTGTACTTCTCTTAAAGAATTGGTTAACCGTGAATAACTTAAAGGAAATAACTTGGAAATATATAACACCGCTGTAAAGCAATAAAGTAGAATTAAAATCACTAGATCAGAGGTATACGTATTTCTGTTGACCCAGAAAATAAGTAAAAATAGTCTATATCTTCCAAAGACTTTGGATTAACCGAAAGGTACTAATCTATTGAATTATTCTAATAGAATATTATCCAGCCATTCAGATTGAAGTATTTCTACCAATTTCAAATCTCCTATCTTGATCATTTCATATCTCCTATGTGTATAAATAGATCATCAGTAAATGCTTGTTTTACCTTATAATGTAGAAACATTTTCGTACCACCATGAAATTTCCTTCAGTTAATCTCATTGGGCCAAACTCATGCTAATGATTTATTCCCTGGTGGTTCAATCTTCGGCTTTGAACTTACAACTTATATATTTTAGCCTGGTGATCAAGAAACCCCAAGAATCTCCAATTCTCCAATTTTCATCAAACTATAGTGTTCACTAAAGGAGTAAAACCATATTAAAATGTAGTGGAACTGGCTAAAATGAACTTTTCCATAGGTCAGATAAGTAAATGGCATATTTCCCGTTCCGTATGTTGCATTTTTCGGGTTTGAGTTTAGAAAAAAATAATAGCATATGATAACGTTGATATTTTATGAAATACCAATTTCATATTCCAAACTTAACGACTGTATTATATATTGTTTATCGTGGAATAGATCATATTAATTATTAATCAGTTATTTTATTTCGACAATTAAATTATTTTATACACGTACGGTCCCCTCCTGACGCCGGAAAAAAAATACATTGCCACCGCCCACGAGACGAAGTCGACTTCAGATAAAATTTTTGGGGTGATAAAAGATTGTTCTTTAGGCCGGGAAATACGGCACTAATTCATTTTAGGGTAGGAATAGGAATCCCAGTAAACCCAAAATCCCAAAAAGTAGTAACAATCCCATTTATCAAATTTTTACCCATTTAACAGTTATTATTGATTATAAATATTAAAATGAATCTCTATAATTAATAATTATATATCCTAATTTCATTGAGAACTGGAGCCGTCAATCAGCGTTATGAGGGGTAACTTTGTGTAGTCTATCATATTGAAGCACATGGAGTCATCAATTTATCAATCACATACTGGATATTCATTAATTTAATCAGTTGCATTATTAAATAAAAATTGATTTCTTTTCATTTTCATATTGATTAACTGTTTCATATATCGTCCAATGTGTGTGGTCATTTCTCATTTCTGGGAAGCACGTTTCTCCGAAATGAGAACATTATATTTGGTAAGTTCATTATTATTGACTTTTATTTATCTTTATGTTTCATTTGTTATTCAGCGGTTTAAAAGGGTTATAAGTATATATGCAACTTATTTCAGAAGTAGCTTATCGTTATTCACTTCCTCTAGTAACCTACTCATACGATGCCCAATTTAATTTCTTGTGCAAGTTGTCACGACTCTTTTTCCTTTCGCCAGTCTTTTCCTCCTCTTAAATATCACGAACCAAATTCTTACGTACAACCCCTTTTTTCCAAAACATTTTTTACATCAGTTCCTCCCCTTCATCCTCCCTACATTTTTTCCCCTTCTCGCTTGTTTCTGCATCTCCTTCGACCTTCTTGAGAATATCTTCACCTCATTTTTCAGACCTTACCTTCCTTTTTTTTTAATTACCCGAGAGCTCCTCACCCGTCTTTTCCAGCGCCCCTCTCGTATCTTCCCTCGTCTTAGCGAAAGATGATTTCGTATTCCCACCTTGTCTCGTCGAATCGTGGAACAATCAACTCAGCCACACACTCAGTTTTTTCGTTAAAACAAAGCCGCGTACAAAACTTAATTTTTTTTACAATCCTTCACCCTCTGCGTCGCCTCGTCCGTCCTGAAGAAGCAACCGTATTGCCTCCGAGTCATCCGACCACACAACGCGTCCGCCTCCCATCTCCTGCCAGGGGATGCTGCTGCTCCCGTAACCTTTCCTTCGTCCTTTAAACCAATCTCTAACCGCCTTTCTCCCTTCCTCTTTCTCCTTCCCGCTTGACCATCTACAACATCTTCTGATTTGGCCTAGAAGTGAAGCAACAACAAAATTATAATCCAATCAACACAAAAAACAAAAAAAGTTTGGTACACATAGAATTTTAAAGTAATAATCAAATCAAGTGAGAATTAGAAAAATTCGAATTCCGAATCAAATTGACTGAGAATTCGAAAAGTTATACACAAAATTCGAAACGAATTGAAATAAAATTCGAATTATAACACAGAAAGTTAGATTGGAATTGGTGATGAATTCGAATCACAACAGTCAAAGTTAGATTCGAATCGGTTAAGAACTCGAATCACAACAGTGAAAGTAAGATTCGAATTAATGACAAATTCAAATCATAACAAGGAAAGTTAGATTCGAATCAGTGATGAATTCGAATCACAACAGTGAAAGTTAGATTCGAATCAGTGAATTCGAATCTTACTGCGCATGCGCCAGAATTGCTTGTTTAAATTATATTTTTTAGTTCGAAGCGGTGATGAATTCGAATCACAACAGTAAAAGTTGGATTCGAATCGGAATAAAATTCGAATCATAACACAGAAAGTTGGATTCGAATCGTTAATGAATTCGAATCACAACAGAGTGAAAGTTAGATTCGAATCGGTAATAAATTCGAATCACAACAGTGAAAGAGTTAGATTCGAATCGGTTAAGCACAGTGAAAGTAGCGTAACTTTCATAGTACAAAAACGTTATATATGAGAAGCACTATCGATCCAAATACGTACCTCTTCATTCAACACAGGCAACGAATTAACCGATTTAGGCCTTTCAGGTGCTCGGTCCACCTGAGCCAGAATCGAGTCCAAATTCAACGGCCTCAATCGATTAGCCGAATTCGATGACGAATTATTAGAAGAAGAATTTGAATTTGAGCTCGAATTGGAATTTGATGAAGAATTCGCACAGTTTTTCTTCCCACTCTTGGTAGCACTTCGCTTGGTTTTGATCTTGGTGATTGAATTCGTAGATTTTTTCTTCTTTTGCGAACTCGACGTCGAATTTGAATTTGTTGAATCATTCGTCTTCGAATAAGACACTTCGCAAGCTCCAAGCTCCTTACGAGCAGAAGCGTTCATCAACTGTTGCGACTGTGGCAACTGGAGTACGTGAAAATCGATGTCCTTGGCATAGGTTGGCGCGAAGAAGTCTTTCGAAACCTCTACTACGGATTCGTCTGCTGATGCTTCTCGAATTGTCTTCTTGGGCGGAACCGAACTGGGAATCGATGGTTTTTCGTCCACTTCAACTTGATTGTTCTCTGCTGTTTTGGCCTTTTTTAAAATGAATAAAATACAAAATTAAAACTCGATTAACATACAGTCTCTTTTCCAAATATACAAACTTTTTTATTAATTGTAAAAGCAAAAATAAATTATTGTAGTCAAATTTTTCTATTCTAAAAAAACTAAACGAAATTTGAACAGTATAATTAAAAATTAGAATCGAATCAGCTAAAAATTTGAATCATAAAAACGAAAGTTAGAATCTAGGTATAACATTGAAAGTTAGATTCGAGTTAGATTTGAATCGGCTAATAATTCGGATCATAACGAAAGTTAGAATCGAATCAATTTAAAAATCGAATCATAGCTACGAAAAGTAGATTCGAATCGGTAATGAATTCGAATCACAACAGTGAAAGTTAGATTCGAATCATAAAACCAAAAGTTAGAATCGAATCCGTTATAACTTATAAGAATTCGAATCTTACTTGCGCATGCGCGAGAAGTGTAAAGTTTTCTTCTATAACTAAACTGAGTTTGAAAGATTTTAAATTAACAGTTGTTTTATTATTATTCTAGTTTGTTTAAAGTAAGTTTATATTGCTCCTAGATTTGTTTTTCTCCCCCATTCTTACCTTCTCCAGAGTGCGACAAGGCCGATTCAAGCTCATGAGCCTCGAGATGAGATCGGATTTCTCATTCAACACCTGTTGTTTGCGTTTCAACTCCAACAACTCGGATTGAATATTAGAGAATCCACTGGTCGACTTCTGGTGATAGGTACTTCCGATGGTATCCATAGTTCGAGTGGTAGTTCCACCGCCACCAATTGACACCAGTGACATATCCGAACCTTTCGACCCGCCGCCAAGATCTTCACCACCAATCCTCTCCAACTCATCACTGGTTGGTTCGGATTTTACGGAAAAAATCAACTTTGGCGTCACATCATGTTCGAGTTCCTTCTTCACCGACACCAGTGGAGCCACTCGACTTGGCACATCTGGTTTGGAGGAACCCACCGAGGGATCCGAAACAGCTGGAGCTACCTTTCGTAGGCGAATCTTGAAAGACGAGGATTGCGACATCTTCAATTTATCTGTATATTATTATTAACATAAATATTATAATTTTTATAATAATTAATACAGTAGTTTTACAAAACTTACAACAAAAATGAGAAAGTAAAAAAAACACAAAAGAAAATCACATAAAAATCATCTTCCGATTGTCAACAACAAAATAAAGTTGTACACAAAAAATAAAATAATTATATTTATTAATTTTAAAAAAAATTAAACCTTCATTTTCTTAAAGTGAAGAGAATTTTGAATTGAGAATCAATACAAATGAAGGTGTGAAAAGAAAGATGAGATTATGAATAAAATCAAAACAAAACAAAACAACAAAAGAAACCATAAAGTGTGAGAGGGGAGAGAGAGAGAGAAAACCGTTGGCGCGCTCAACACAAAACGCGTGAAACAGACGAGACACTCATGCACTTAGAGTCAATGCGCATGCGCAATCGTCCGTCCACAGATGTCGTTTCGGGTTTTGAAAACTGGAAATTTTGTTTCCGTTTTTTTATTAACCTGGTTAATTGACATTTCTTTCCTAATTAATAATTAACGTTTGAAACTCAAGAGAATAAAGTTAATAAAATTTTAATTTAAATTCATTTGTGACAAATAAAGTAGCGACACCTAGTGGAATGATTTTAAGTTAATATTTTTGAAAAAATTAACTTATCTTTGTTTACTTACGATTTCGATTAGATCAAATTTGGTTTTACACTTGGAATTTTTACCTAATTCGAATCCAACTTTCTGTGTGTTGCATCTCGAATTCTTACCCGATTCGAACTTAACTTTCTGTGTGTTACACTTCGAATTCTTACCCAATTCGAATCCAACTTTCGGTGTGTTGCATTTCGAATTCTTACCTGATTCGAACCTAACTTTGTTTGTTACACTTCGAATTCTTACCCAATTCGAATCTAACCCTGTATCTATTCGAATTCGACAACTCGAGTTAAATCTCTTAAGTTTTTCCAACCTTTAAAATTGCCAACTTTTTCCAAAAATAAACAAAAACGCAAATTTTTTTATCCGGAAAAAATAAACTGAAAATTTTAATTTAAAATAAACACAGGAGGGAAAAAAGAGAAAAACCAAGGGAAAATGGAATTTTGGAAAAAAAATACAAAAGACAGAAATCATGATTTTGTTTGTTTTTTTTGGGATTTAAACATTAACAAAAAACAATTTCGGAATTTTGTAGTTAACAAAACAGAACAAAAGACGGAAAATAATAATAATCTGAATTTTCGGAAATAAGGATAACACATAAAATAATAAGGAAAATAAACCAAAAAATCAGAATTTTGTTCTAGAAAAACAATAAAATAAATAATAATAACAGACAAAAAATAAGGAGAGAGAGAGGTGGGTGGAAAGGTGGCTAGATGGCAACAACAATGCATAGATAAGCTGGTAATGTTGACAAAGAGTTGCGCATGCGCACCAGAACAAGATGGATCTTCTTCATCATTCTCAGTCTGAATCATGCATCATATAAATAAAATATTCATCTTCACAGACAAACATCTTCTTCATCATCAAACAAACATCCTTTTTTTTCTTTCTTTTATAGGAAGTTTTAAAAAAAGGTTTTTTCTTGAGTTTTACAATTTTTTTCGCTTGAGCTTTTTTATATTTTTTTAAAATGATTCTCTCTTGTTTTCTGCTTGTTTATGTGTAGTGTGTGTAGAAGAGCAGGGTTTGCAGGGGCAGGGACGTGGTTTTCTTTTTTTTGTAGATTTTTTAATAGTAGTTTTGCAATGTTTCTTTTTTTGTTGTTGAAAGTTTTCTTCATGAAATATATTGCGCTTTACGGAAAAAATTGTTTAATAATAATAATAATGTAGCTTTTTGAAGTTGAAGACTATTACTAATAGTAGTAGTTAGTAATAATACTAATAATAAGATGGTTAATTTAGTAGAATAATAATTAAATGTAGACTATTTATCTTCATCATCATCTTAAAGCATGGTGTAGAGTAGAAAGGTGTTTTGTTTACTCTTTCTTGCCAGCGGCAATCTCCTTGGCACGGTGAGCTTGCAACACAGCCAACGCCTCATCCACCTTGGCCTTCAAACTCTCCGGATTGTCGATCATGTGAATGATCTCGGTGATCTCCATCTCGATAAACATTCCCGTGATCTTCGAGGCCAATTCGGGCTGCAATTCATGCACCAACGGATAAAGTCGCTCGCCTAGGGAAAGTAATAAAATCAAATTAGTATATATAATTCCCATAGAATATCCTTTACTCATTGAAATATAATAGAACCTAACACAAACATAAAAATAAAGAATCAGACATGGATAGGTTATTGCACAATGCCTGAACTCGCCCATAGATGACCAGTGGGTTCAGCCATTGCTGGCTCTGGTCGAGCAAAGTTCAGTCTTCGCAACGCGTAAGTTTTGTCATCACATTTAATCTCTCATAAACCAGCTAAAAAATCATTAATGCTAAAAAATCAAATTACAGAAAAACTTACCAAGAATCTGAGTTTGTTCCTCCGGTGAGGTGTGCGCAAGAACCTCAGCAATCTTTGGAATTAAAATATATTTATTAGGTTTTCGAATGGTGAAAAAACTTTCCGGAAAAACTTACCGATTGCACTTGTGGCAGAGGTTGTCCACCGGGATTGATCACCACACCAGCGGGCTTTCCACCGCGCACACCGGGACCACCTTGGGGACGAGGTCCACGCGGCACTGCGGGAGCGATGTTCTGTCCGGGAATGTACTGCCGAGGGCCCTGAGGTTGGCCGGGTTGCCCTGGGGCTCCTCCCCGAGCGACATGAGCCGGTGGAGCACCGCGTGGAGCCATTCCACGGAATCCGGCTTGTCCGTACTGTCCCACCGGTTGCCGCGGGATGTTGCCCACATTTTGCCAGCGAGCCATGCGAATGCCCGGCTGAGCACCGCCTTGCACACCAGCAGGTCCGTTCGGTTGGTAGAAGCCTCGGTGCATCTGAGCGTTGGGCGCAATCGGCAACAGGTACGGGTGGGGAGTCTGTTGGGCGCCTTGTACGGGTTGTCCTTGCATGCCGGTGGTCAGTGCGGTGAGAGCCGCAGCCGGATTCTGGAACTGCAGATGAGCACCAAGATGTTGTGGGTGGGCACCCGGATTGGGTTGCATCTGGTGAGGCATGCGAACCCCAGTGGGAGCACCGAATCGTAGGTTCAACTTCTGTGCCTCTCGGTCTTCCTTTCTCTGAGCCAATGCCACGTAGAGTGGCTTCGAGTCGATGATCCGGTTGTTCATCTCGGTCACGGCCTTGGTAGCCTCTTCGGGCGTGGAGAAGCACACAAAACCAAAGCCCTTGCTACGTCCCTTCTCGTCAGTCATCACCTTAGCGGAAGTGATTGTGCCAAAAGCAGAGAACTCCTTCTGCAGTCGCTCATCGGTGATCGAGTCCTCGAGATTCTTCACGTACAAATTGACACCTTGGCTTCGGTTGATGCGTTCCATCTTGAGCATCTCCAGCCGGCGCTTCAACTCGGCCTCACGTTCCGACTTCTTCTGGGCTCGGCCAACGTAAAGAGTCTTTCCACCGCCCATGTCCTTGCCATTGAGAGCGGTGACCGCAGCCTCAGCCGCCTCGGTGGTGGCAAAGCACACAAAGCCAAAGCCCTTCGACTTTTTCTCCTCATCAGTCATGACAACCGCCGAGGTGATGGCACCGAATGGCTCAAACAGAGCGCGCAACTTCTCATCATCATCATACTCATCACTCAGATTCTTGACGTAGACATTGGTGAAACGGCGCGGAGTGCCCAGTTTGTGTTCGCGCTCCTTGCGTGCAATAAACTTGCCCACATAGACCTTCTTGCCCTTCACGTTTTTGCCGTTGAGCGACACGATGGCAGCCTGTGCCGTCTCCTCCGAGTCAAAGTGCACAAAGCCGTAGCCCTTGCTTTGGCCCTTCTCGTCGTAGGAAATCTTGCACGAGAGAATGTTGCCGAAGATGGAAAAAGTGTCAAACAATACCTAAGAATGAGTAAAGAAAGTGATCGTTAAATTAAGTAAAATGTCGAAATATTCCAAAATTTTTCGTAATTTATGACAGTTTAGTAAAATGTGCTCTAAACTATTGACTAGTGATTTTATTCTTAAACTTTCCTATATACTGATTTGTATTACTCATCTTGAATCTGACACAGACCAGCGTATGAGAAAGTTCCAGGAACAAAAATACTGGTTAAGTTTAGGGTTATATACAAAATATTTTTTTACATCTTACACTGAAAAAAATACTGACAATACAAAAGTATATCAAAATTAACTTTTTTAAAATGAATATATAAGGCATTCATCTTAAAAGTATGACACGCCATCTATATGATTTCAATAGATCTAACTCTCAATTTTGTCACACATTCCTGCCAATCTCTGAGATATAAACAAAAATACTGACATTTTTTAAAAGAATATTTCGCATTATACTGATAATAAAAAAAATTATTTTTCTCAATATATTTTTTATACTGAATTCAACTTCCTAGATTAAACTTTCTATAATCTATAACTTTTGACTGACAAATGACTCAATTGGCCATTTAACCCTTTCGATCACAAAGATTATCAGTAAAAGATAAGCCTTATATCGCTAATTGAATGAGCGGAACACATACGTCCCGATATCGCCTTCGGGTTAAAAACTTACCTTGTTGTCAACAGTCTTCTCCAGGTTCTTGATGAAGATATTGCCAACACCGGAACGACGCAACGAAGGGTCCCGTTGAGACCACATAATCCGAATGGGTCGTCCGTTGAGTCGCTCAAAATTGAGCGTGTCAATCGCCGTCTCCGCATCGTGCGCATTCTGATAGTTCACATAGGCATAGCCCAACGAGCGACGAGTGATGATGTCGCGACAGACTCGGATCGACAAAACGGGTCCCACGGTGGTGAACTTCTCAAAGAGAACCGCCTCGGTGACATCATTGGCCAGATCACCCACGTAGAGTGATGCAATCGGGTAGTGGTTGTTGCTAGTAGTGTTACTGGTCGAATTCATCTTGTTCTAGTTGCTTTTAGTAGGCGATGAAGATTATAGTCCAAAACAACAAAGTGAGAAAGATTGTAATTTCTATTTTTAAAATAAAAAACAAAACAAAATATTCCAATTAGAATTCAAATCCAAATTAATCATTCAATCAATCGATAATTCTTAAACTTTATAAATTATTATATTTATTCCTACATTTGAATGAATTATTCTATATATATATATAAATTCAAACTTTTTAATTCAAATCTATTTTTAGATTTTTATTTTATTTTATCTTTACAATCTCTTCTTTATCTTTAGCATAAAGGAGAGATTGTAAAGATAAAATATAAATCAAAATATAATGTAGCTTCAAGTTTTACTCTTGGAATTTACATTTTTTAAATAAAAAAGTGAAGCAAAGAGAAAAGTAGACATTGTAACTGCTACACTGTTTATTACAATGGCTTGGGTAAAAAGTGAAGCAAGTAAAACTTGAAGTACCACTGTAAAATATAAAAACTAATGAAAGTGAAAGTAAACAAGTCAAGTTTGAAATATATATAAAATAATAATAATCAAATTGAACGCAAATAATAATTAATTCAAATATAGAGATAGAGATAAAATAAAATACTTTTTTGACAAGTTTTTTTAAAATATATAAAGGTGAAAATCACACACAAACACACAACCCACTCAAGTCAGTGATTCATCCGATTAGGAACAAAAAACCAACCGAGTGAATATAAAATTCAATTTCAAATCAACTTTTATATTAAATGCTCTGAGAGAGGAAAAAATTCGAATTTTCTCTACTTATTAGTTAGGTTAGGGTTAATAATAATAGTTCTAAACTTAATTAACAGAAAAAAACGAGATTTGTATTGGAATATCACTTACCAGCAAAAAAATGGGTACCACAAGAGTTAATATTTTATTAAAACTTATATTAACTTAGGATATATATTTTATAAAAATAAATACTTATAATATAATTATTATTATTGTATATAAAATAAATAAAACAAAATCAACAAATAACTTAAAATTGAAAACTAGGACTTTTGAACAAAAAAATAAAGCGCAAGCGCATGAAGAGAAGACCTAAGTAACTTGTCTGAGCCCCGAGGCAAAGAGGAAGTGAGCACAGGTGCCCAAACCATGTGCGGCAATCAGCCCATGCGGTACCCCCCTCTCCCCTTTCTCTCTATGTCATTTAAGCTTTTCACAGATAACGTAACGAGAGAAAAACCCAGTGCAAAGTGCAATGGAATACTATATAAACTAACTAATTAGAAACAAGAAACGAAATTCTATTTTTTATATTATAATATTGTATAATCAACAAAAAATACTATAAAATAAACTTTAAATAATAAATACTATAAACAAACAAAAATACTTCATGCTTTTTAAAAATATATCAAATATATAAATACTTAAAAGTGGAAGCTTTTAATTTTTAAAATACTTCATTTCATAGTTTGAGTTTATAAAGTTTTACTTTAATATATTAAATTATTTTTAAATTATTAAAAAATTTGGGGCGCTTAACTTTGCGCACACACATGCTAATTTGGCATTTCACAGATGACGTGACAAGCATGTGGAGTGTGTGCGCACATTTTCCGGTTCTCCTCCACTCACACACACACACACTACTGCGTAGGTTCCCGTGTGCGAAGGAGGAGGGAGGTTGTACGCACAGAGAGCATGTTGGTATGTACGCACATAGAGAGTGGCGTGCGTCGTGGCACTAACGTATTTTTGAGAGAGAAAGAGAGAGAGAGAGAGAAACGGAGCCGGGTTGCCCCATGCTGTTGTGAGAAAAGTGTGAGAGAGAAGAAAAATGGAACGCGTGGAGTATAAGACATACACACACACACACATGAGAAAAGAGAGAAAACTACAATAATAATAATATAAAAATCACAACACTGTGGCCTCATTTCATCATCATGATGTCAAATAATCAAAAATTTGGATAGTATCGGGAAAAAACCCAAATCAGAGAGAACTAAGAATCAAAGAATTAGACTAGAGCACTAAATACAGAATTCGAATCCACTATGAGGTAGAATCAAAGAATATCAGATAAAACAAATTCAAATACGGATTCTACTATATCCCTAGAACAGTTGGAAGTCTATCTGAGAGAGAACAAGAAAAAAGATGAATTTTAAAAGAGTAAATGAGATCAATTTTAATTGAATCAAATGAAAAGCAATTGGAACTGGCAAAGTTTGAGAGAAAGAGAGAAATTATGCAATTAAATTTGAAACACTTACCAAAAAAGAAGTTTGGAAGAAACTCGGAAGATTCGAGATTGGAAGATTTAGTAGATTGGAAGCGCAGCAGACGAAACTTTCAAACAATTTTTTTCTCAAATTCTAATTCTTCAAACTTGGGAATACCAGTATTGAAGAGAGTAGAACAAGAAGTAGAAGTTTTACTATTTTTTTTGTAATAGGTTTTTTATAAAGTTTTATAATTTTTTTGTTGAATTTTTGTATTTTTTTTATAGGTTGAGTGTGAAGGTTGGCTTCAGCGTCTCATTTGGGTGGTGGTTGGTGGTGGAGTGTTTCCGACGAAACGGAGACCAAAGAAGAAGGTGTTCTTCAAAAGCTAATCTTCAACACCGAAAAGGGATAAGGGGTGTGTAAGTGTATAGGGTCCTAAAATGTGTGTATGTGTATGTGTAAAGGGAAGGGATGGTGAGAGAGGGGAGAGAAAAAGAAAGAAAGAGAGATGTGTGTGAACAAGAGAACTACCAGAGAGAGAATGAGAAAACAGTGGCGACTAAGGGAGACTTTAGCACTTTCCCAACATTACTCACTCTGTGGCATGGTTGTGGTAGTAGCATTGAAAAGAGTAGCACGGTAAATTCGAATCTTAAACACATCTTGTGGTAGTGGTATAGAAATAAGAAAGGTGGTAGCATCAAAACGCCTACTGGGAGTAGTGGAAATGTGTGGTGAGAGAGTGTCAACGTTGTGAGTCATTGAGTTAGTGCGCATGCGCGGTTTTTGGGGAGAGAGGAGCGGAAAATTTGAACTGGTAGTTCGGTGGCCTTTGCCGGTGTTTTCCAGTTTTTTTGGTGGCATTTTTTGGTTGGCAAATTATAAATTGAGAGAGAGGGAGAGAGAGAGAGAGAGAGAGAGAGAGAGAGAGAGAGCTTGAAGTAGAAAGTAGATTTCACAAGAAAATTTTTATTTTATTATTTAATTGAGATAGTTAAAAATTATTATTTCACATTTAAAAATCTCCTTAACTTTCACTCTTATTCTAAACCTCAATTTTACTCCTCTCTCTCTCTCTTTATTTCTCTCTCTCTCTCTCTCTCTCTCTCTCTCTGATTATAATGATTATATGTAAGAGAGTATAATTTTTTATGTAAGAGTTTAACTCGAATTTCTAAACTCTTTAAACACTTGAAATTGAAATGGGATTCAAGTGACACTTTGAAACGGGAGAAGATTTGAGAGTGAGAGAGAGAGAGAGAGAGAGAGAGAGAGAGAGAGAGAGGAAGTGAGAGAGAGAGAGAAGTAAGTGAGCGAGAGAGAGAGATGAAATATAAATCTGTTG